>CM060897.1:117257675-117412675 GCA_030762935.1 Hymenopus coronatus | reverse complement strand
AAAATTTCACTGGAAATATATATATGGAACTCCTTGAATCCAAAAGAAGCAGTTTTAGAAAAAAGTTCTCATGTGTCTGTGTGTGTGTCTTTGGGCAGCATAACTCAAAAATGAAACATCTGTTAAATACCGAACTTGATATTTATTAAATTCAATATCTTCCAAGGATGCGACACGAATACACACTCAACCACCCTATATATGATAAAAAAATCTGATGTAGTCCATTCATATGACCTTCTCTATATCTCTTGAACAATTTTTTGTTAAAGGATTTGTGCTTTAATTTACTTCATGCTAAAGTAGAAAAAATTAGCAGAATTAGTCTTATTACTTGCTTCCCTGTAAGTAGAAGCGAAATAAGGGAGTAACATAGATTAAAGTGATAGCAAAAGATGGTTGTTATGTGACTGAAGTTCCTTTGTTTGTATTGACAAATTCCTGTATGAGAAAAGTATAAGTGTTTTAAGGCTGAAGCAAAAAAAAGGTCAACTCCACGAATAAAAGTATATAACATAAATTGTGTTTTAATGTGCTCTTCATTTTTGTGTGCTAAGTTTTTGTCTTTCTCTTACGGTTTTTCTGTTACACAAAATTCCGTAAAATTCATCCAGAATAAAAGTCTTCAAAGGCTATTCCCAGAAAATTAAAGATATACATATTATTTGTCAAGCATATATCTTTAATATATGACATTTTTATCAAAATCGTTAGAGCCATTTTTGAGAAAATGAACATTTTCGAAAATTTTCCCATGTGAAGGGTAGTTGGGGGTGGGGGGATTTTCTTGAAAATCTTCGTGTTGCATTCTTGGAAGATACTGAACTCAAATACCAAATTTGGTATTTAACGGTCTTTTCGTTTTTGAGCTATGCTGCCCATAGACGCACAGACACACACACATACACACAGACAGACACACACACGGACATTTTCCTAAAAATGCTTTTTTTGGAATCAGGTGGTCTCAAAACATGTATTTCCGGTGAAATCTCGGTATCAAATTGTTGGGTATAATGCAATACCTTCTCTATAACTATGTACATAGTGCGTATAGAGAAAACTAAAATCGAAAATTCAGATTATATGAAAACTGGCTCTAACGATTTTGATTAAAGTCTCTTATATTTAAGATATCTATGTTACAAATTTTCAGCGAATAGCCCCTGAAGACATGTTTATTCTGGATGAATTTTGCGGAATTTTGCAAAACTGTTAAACCGTATGAGATAGACCAAAAGTTACCATTCAAAAAATGTGATGTGTTCTATTCACATGATTTTCTCTGCATCTCTGCAATAAGTTATTTTTAAAAAGCTTAAACTTCTATTTACTTCATGCTAATCGTGAAAAAATTAGCATACATATAAAAAAGCAATAAAAATCAGTTTTAAATAAAATATAAAAGAATTTAAATCAGACCCAAGAAAAATAACACATATTAATATTCTTATAAATAAAATTCTAGAATATTCTCTTAAAAAAAAAAGGCAAAACCACCTGAAATATTCTTTTTACTTGCTTCCTTGTAAGTAGAAGCAAAATAAGGGAGTACCATAGGTTAAAGTGATAGTCAAAAGTTGGTTGCTTTGTGACTGGAGTTTGTTTGTATGGACACGAGTTCACAAAGTCCTGTATGAGAAAAGTATACGCTTTTTTTTTAGGCCGCGCCGTGGCCGAGTGGTTAGACCACTCGACTCTCACCTAGACGGCCGGGGTTCGATCCCAAGCGACCGCATGTGAGATTTGTGGTGGAGAAAACGGCACTGGGGCGGGTTTTCTCCGGGTACTCCGGTTTCCCCCGCCATCCCATTCCACCGGTGCTCCATTATCATTCATGTATCATCAGTGTCACCGCCTGCGGTGCCATTAGTAGTTAAAGCGTAGTTAAACACTACGAAAAAATACGTTTTTTATAGCTGATAACAAAACAAGGAATATATAAAACAAAATCAACTCCACGAAAAAAATTTATATAACATAAATTGTGTGGTGTAAAGTGCTCTACATTTGTTGTATGGCAAGTTTTAGTCCATCTCTTACAGTTTAGCAGTTATGGAAAATTCCGTAAAATTGACCCAGAATAAAGTAGTCTTCAGAGGCTATTCCCAAAAAATTCAAAATATACAATTTATTTGTCAGCTAAAGATCTTTAATATGCGATATTTTAATAAAAATCATTAGAGCTATTTTGTAGAAAATCAAATTTTCGAAAAAAAGTTACATGTATAGGGTAGTTTGGAGTGAGGGGATTTTTCTCAAAATCTTCGTGTCACATCCCTGGAAGATACTAAACTTAAATACCAAGTTTGGTTTTTTACCGACATTTAGTTTTTGTATTATCGTGTTCACAGACACACGGACACACACAGCCCTTTTTCTGAAAATACTCTTTTTGGATACAGGGGACCCTAAAACATATATTTCCGGTGAAATCTGGGTATCGAATTTTTTGGTGGAGTGCAATACCTTCTCTATACACTATGTACATAGTACGTATAAAGAAAGTAAAAATGTAGAACCTGTTAAAACACATACTTTATGATAAATAATTTTTTCTCGAGGTGTTGACCGTTTTTGTGATATTCCTTGTTATTAGTTTCAGTTTTACAATACAAATAAAGGTACTTCAGTGACAGCAGAGAACTTTAAAACATTTGCTTGGTACTCCCTTATTTCCCTTAGCAGTTAACAAGACCCTTTCTGTCAGTTTTTTCTTGATTAGCATTAAGTAATATAAGAATAAGCTTTTTAAGAAAAATTTATGTCAGAGATGTAGAGAAAGTCATATGAATAAAACACATCAGATTTGTTTATTTCTTTTTCTTATTTTTTCAGTGTCCTAAGTCGCCAAATTATTGAATATTTTTATTGATTATTTAATACTACAATTCAAAATTCCACCTTCGGTCCAAAACAATAGTACTCTTGACTGCCTCCGTGGTCGAGTGGTCAGCGAGCTGACTTCTCACCCGGGGGTCCCGGGTTTGATTCCCGGCTGGGGCGTGGAATTTTTCTCTAGCTAGAATTATTCCCTATTCCCCACAGACTCTGGAAGTTTGTATGTGAGTGTGAATGTGCGAGTTGTTTCAAGGGGAAAGCCCCCGATATGACCTTAGATGTTAAAGTGATGTCTATAAAAATGAAACAATAAAAAAAAAAAAAAAGAATGTACTCCTCCTCTTCTTTTTCTGTCGCCCTCCGTGGTGTACTGGTTACTATACTAGCCTCTTGTACCCAAGGTCGCAGGAGGACGATAGACTTTTTCGGATGTAAACATTCGAGCATGGCTTCCTTCGGAAGGGATGTAAAGCCGTTGGTCCCATAAAAGAACCTAAAGCCTGATAAATAGACCTTTGAGCAATATTAAACGATCCTTCACGGCCAACATGGAACGGGACACCGATAACCACAATAGCTAAGCACCCATTAAAAAAAAAAAAAAAGGTTATTTAATGTTTTCTTCTTCATCTGTGTTTCAAAAACCGTTCCAATTTCAGAGAATCACGTCCTTTTCTCGGCCTTTCTACATCTGCGGGCTTGTACTTGTTTTCTATTTTCATCCATCCGCCTGGGATGTTGTAAACATTTTTTCTTTATTCTTCAATCTTCTCATTCACATTACAAATTTCCAATTGTGCCTGATGTCATCGTGTATTGTGGTACTTCCCTGATCTTCAGATTAAAACAATAATAAAGCTGAAGATGATAGTAATTACGACTCTGCTGCCATCTGTCCACAGATAGTGACTATTTCTGAAACCCTTAGAGAGAAATTAGAGTTCAGAGGGTCCACATCCATTTGCGAATTTGTATAAAATTGGAAAAAGCAACTATAATGCATTTTAAATAACGGAGAATTTAGTTTTAGTTTACTTTTATTAGACCATTAACAAGGGTTAGAACTTGGAAAGAGCGTTAATCAGCAATGTATTTAAATCCTTTAGTCATAAAGATAACTTTCTAACAAAACAATGTACACCTTCTAGCAAAAAAAAAAAAAATATAAATACTTTTTCTGGCACGTATGTATATACGACGTACATAGTAGATAAAGGAAGTTTTGTATTCTATCCAAAAGGTTGATACCAATATTTCACGGAGAGACATGTAGCATTTATAGAAAAATGTGTGCATGTGTGTACAACAACCAATCTTGGTAAGTTTAGTGTTTTCCAAGGATACGAAATGAATATTTTCAAGAAAATCCTCCAACCCGCAACTACCTTTTACATGGAACATTTTTCAAACATTTTGATTTTCTCAAAAATGGCTCTCACGATTTTGACCATAATACCAAAGGTTTAAATAATTTCATGACAAACGAAATGCTTGTCGTAACTGTTAAAGCTTAAAGGTACACAAAAATTTACTACACATACAATATAAATCTTATTAAAAAATATTTTTATGTCATACATGTTTATCAGAGTTAATTTTTTCCAAGACATTCCTTTTTATTGGTTTCAATTTTATACTACTTAAACCTTTCTCAAACGTAAAATCATCTTTCGTTTCGTACATCTTTTGTTTTAGTCCTAGCCACTCAAAGATAATCAAATTTCAATTATTTCACCACTTTGTATTCCCTTATTTTCCTTCTGCCTATAAGGAAGCAAGCAATAAGACATTTTTGCTAGTGTTTATCTCGATTAGCATTATGTAGATAAATTAATACTTTTTGTAAGAATAGTTTTCTTGAAAAACAGGAAGTCATGTGAATAGAGCACATCAGATTTCTATACTTTTCATTACCTCAAAAGCACAATTTGCCTCATATTCTTCCTTACAAAACTTTGATCTTAATTACGAGCTTATGATTTTCAGATGATCTGTATTTTATATAGTTCTATTCTGTGGCATAAAAGTGGATTTTCGACTGAATGTATATAGTTAATGCAGTTTTCTTAATATTTTTCGCCAAATTTTACTTCCTCCACAAGTACTATATACATAGTACATAGAGAAGTAATGCATTTTACCAAAAAAAAATCGAAAACGAAATTTCAGCAAAAATACACGCTTTAGGGTCACATTTATTAAAAAAAGAGCGTTTTTACAATAATATCTTTGTGTCTGTGAACCGATAGCTCAAAAATGAAAAGTCGATAAACTAGTAAACTTGGTATTTAAGTTTAGTATATTCAAAGGATACAACACGATGATTTTGAGGAAAATCTCCCCATCCCAAACTACCCTTTACATGGAAAACATTTCGAAAACTTTTATTTTTCAAAAACTTTAACGATTTTGACTTGAATACGTATATTAAAGATATTTACATGACAAATAAAATATTTATCCTGAATATTATGGAAATAGCATCTGATGACCTCTTTATCAGGGATGAATTTTGCATAACTAGATAATAACTTACTACACAAAAATGAGATCTCATTATGGCGCAGAATTTATATTACATACATTTTTTACGTGCTGCGGACCATCTTCGAGATACTTTTTGTTATTGGTTTCAGTTTTGAGATGCTTTTCTTATACAGGCTCTTTCAACTCCTGACCGCACAAAGAGATGATTTCAATCCCAAAGCAACCACATTTTAAAACATTTGACTATCGGTTTGGCCTAGTGTATTCCTGTATTTCTCTTCTGCTTATAAGGAACCAAGTAATAAGACCGTTTCTGTTAGTGTTTATCTCGATTAATATGAAGTGAATAGAACAATAAACTTACTAACAATAAACTGTTACAGATATGCAGAGAAAGTCATCACATTTTTACTTTCTCTAGCCCCATATGTACAATGTACATAGGGATAGAGAAGTATTGTATTCCACCCAAAATTTCGTTACTGAGATTTCACCGGAAATACATATTTTAGGACTCCCTGTATCCAAAAAAAGCATTTTGAGAAAAAGGTCAGTGTCCGTGTGTCTGTGAATACGATAACTCAAAAACGAAAATTAGCTAAAATGCCAAACTTGGTATTTAAGTTTAGTATCTTCCAGCGATGCGACACGAAGATTTTGAGAAAAATCACCCCATCCCAAACTACCCTTTACATGGAAATGTTTTCGACAATTTTGATTTTCTTTACAATGGCTCTAAGGATTTTGATTAAAATATTGCACATTAAAGATTTTTAGCTGAAAAATAAAAAGTATATTTTTAATTTTCTGGGAATAGCCTCTGAAGACTACTTTATTCTGCGTCAATTTTACGGAATTTTCCATAACTGCTAAACCGTAAGGGATGGACAAAAACTTACCCTGCAACAAATGTAGAGCACATTAAAACACACAATTTATGTTATATACATTTTTTTCGTGGAGTTGATTGTTTTTGAGATATTCCTTGTTTTTGTATCAGCTATAAAAAACTTATACCTTTCTCATACAGGACTTTGTGAACTCGTGTCTATACAAACAAAGGAACTTCAGTCAGAAAGCAACCAGCTTTTGACTATCACTTTAAACTATGGTACTCCCTTATTTCGCTTCTACTTACAAGGAAGCAAGTAATAAGAATATTTCTGCTAATTTTTTCACGATTAGCATGAAGTAAATAGAAGTATAAACTTTTTAAGAATAATTTATTGCAGAGATATGAAGTCATGTAAATGTAACACATTAAATTTTTACAAAAAGGTCCGTGTATGTATGTGTGTCTGTGTTACCAAACTTGGTATTTAAGTTTGGTAACTTCCAAGGATGCAACACGAAAATATCCCCCCTCCCACAACTACCATTTGCATGAAACTTTTTTCGTAAAATTCGATTTTCTCAAAAATGACTGTAATGATTTTGATTAAAATTCTTGCATGCCAAATAAAATATATATCTTAAATTTTCTGGGAACAGCCTCTGAAGACTACTTTATTCTGTATAAATTTCAAGGAATTTTGCATAACTGCTAAACCGTAATAGATGGATAAAAACTCACCACACAAAAAATGTAGAGCACGTTAAAACACACAATTTATCTTATATACTTTTTTCGTGGAGTTGATCGTTTTGAGATATTCCTTGTTATTGGTTTCAGCTTTAAAAAACGTATGTATTTCTCATACAGGAATTTGTCAACTCCTGTCCATACACAAAGAAACTTCAGTCACGTAGCAATGAACTTTTGACTATCACTTTAACCTATAGTACTTCCTTATTTCGCTTGTACCTACAAGGAAACAAGTAATAAGACAATTTCTGGTAATTTTATTTCTCGATTAGTATGAAGTAAATAGAAGCATTAACTTTTTAACAATAATTTGTTGCAGAGATGTAGAGAAAGTCATGTGAATAGAACACATCAGATTTTTCTTGACATCCATTTCTTACCAGGCATCGTGCTGATCACCTAACCTGGTTTTTATCCGAATCAGAGCATCTGATCCTCAAAAGACTTCTGATCACAGGCACTGACTTGTAAGTCCTAGGGTTTTAAGCTCTACATACGAACAGGATGATAAAGAAAGAAATAAACAAAAAAAGAAACAAACAAAGAAAGAAAGACATAAAACCTTTGGCACCAAAAAGAATGTACAACGTTTTTTTTTTTACAAGCATTTACTTTTGTAAACCTTTTAAAGCCTTAATTAGTACACCGTCCTGTTAGGCAAAGTCATGACACACACACACACACACACACACACAAGGCCGCACCGTGGTCGAGTGATTAAACCACTCGGCTCTCACCTAGACGGCCCGGGTTCGATCCCAAGCGACCGCATGTGAGATTTATGGTGGACAAAGAGGCGCGGGTGCGGGATCTTCGGTTTTCCCGCTATCTCATTCCACCGGTGCTCTATCTTCACTCCATGTATTACAACTGTCATCTCCTGCGGTGCCACAAGTAGTAAAAGCAGGCATTAAACACTACAAACACACACACTTTCATATACAGACGCTCACACACACGAACCTTTTTCTAGAATATTTCTTTTTAATTCTGGAGACCCTAAAGCATGTATTTACAGTGCAACTTCGGTATCAAAATTTTGTTCAGAATACAATACCTTCCCGACCTGTTATGTATATAGCACATGTACAGAAAGTAGAATTGTTTCTTGTTAGAAGGAAGTAAGTAAGGAATAAAACATTTTCTGTTAATGTTTATCTCAATTTGCATGAACTAGAGAGAAGAATATGCGTTCGTAAGAATAATTTTATGGCAAAAAGGGTAGAAAAGGTTTGTGAATGCATCACTTCAGATTTTTTCCCAAGAAGGTCTGTAAAACAGACTAATGTCATGTTGAGGTCATCGACCTGGATGAACAAAAGCCCTCAGGTGCCTGATGGCGTTGTATTTACATGTTCTGTTTGCTAATAGAAAGGTCGGAAGCACCAACGTTTGTAGCTTAGCAAATAGCATTGTTTTCTGTCTCTCTTTGCCATCAATTCTCTACAAACTGCCGCAACTTCTTGTAGCGCTTACATACACTACAAGTCCTCCATGAACAAAATGTTCTATTACAATAGTTTTCATTCATCTGTAGTTTGACTTTGAAAACAGAGCAAGTTCCATACGAAAAGTTCAGCAGTCCTGCACCGAGCGAACTGCATTTTATCTGAACGTACAGCTTCCTGTTAGTATAGTTACTTTGTCGTCGTTTCTATCAAAGCCGTTCGGTTTCTGTGTATCTGTGTACCCCTCAAAAAGCAAAGAACGTGGAGGGTGGTGGGTGAACTGAATAGGCTCACTGTGTCTACCTATCTCTTTGTGCTCTGTGTGCGTCAATGTACGCATCACAACAAAGCATGCTTCAAACGCGTGCTTGCTCCATTTAATGTGTGCAAATAATTGCAACACTAGACAATACACTTCCTGTGATACACAGCCGTATATGTGCAACTGCAGAGACGAGATACAACCGCCGATACACAACACATTTTGCATGCTTCAGACACCGCCGTTCAAATACCTCTTCAGTACTTCGTTTAAGATAGGCGTTTTCAACATACGAGGGGTGTTCAAAAAGTCCTTAGAAAAATAAGTTATTTTTGGTAGTTTATTTCATTTTTCAGCATAATCTTCTTTTAGCTCTATACACGGCTCCCAATATTTCTCCAACTGCTTTAAACCTTCCAAAAAGTAGAATAATTTGGGAAGGTCCTTAAAATAGGCATCTGTTTCTGAGATAACCTCTTTGATAGATGTGAATCCTTTTGCACCGAACAACTTTTTCAAGTTGGAAATAAAAACAAAGTCACTGGGGCCAAAATCTGGTGAATATGGTGGTTGTTGTAGTCATTTGAATCTTAATTTTACACCTTTTCACCAATCGAAACTTCGCAGGTGTGCACCCTTACATTTTTTTTTTCTTTGCCAGATGAGGGTATTTTTTTCTAATTTATCGTTAAACCGGTGCAATAACGATGCATAGGACTCCCCATTTATAGTTATTCCTCTCTGCAAGCATACAATGTAGAATTTTCCATGCATCCCAAAAAAAAAAACTGAGGCCATCACCTTGTCTGTAGATTTCACCACCTTTACCGTCTTCAGAACCGGTTAAAACCCACTGTTTCGATTATACTTTTGTCTCTGGAGTGTGGTAGTGCATCTATGTTTCGTACACAGTTATGTATTGACGAAGAATCTCGAGAGGATTGCGACAGAAAAGTGTCAAACCAGCTTCAGAATTGGTCACACGACTGCGTTTATTCTCCATTGAGAGCAAACGCGGCCCCCATCTTGCGAAGACCTTTGTCAGACCTAATTTTTGGTACAAAATTGAGAACACTATACCTTATGATATGACTATAGCCTCCGTTATTTTGCCAACTTTGATTCGTGGTTCACCCAAAACCATATCCTGGATTTTGTAAATAATTTCGGAGGAATTCACTTCTACTGGACGTCCGGAACAATTTTCATTATTTGTGGATGCACGACCACGTTTGTATTCATTTATTCAGTTGTGAATTGTTGCAAACGCTGGAGCAGATGTGCCATGAACTTCATCCACTTCTTTCTCTTTCCAAGTTGTCTTTAAATAGAGGTGTTAGAGGTGTTTAATCACCGTATGCAACTCGTTTTTTTCCATCTTACTAAAGAAGCACAAGATTGTTAATTCAATCGCCTATGGCAAAGAAACCATTCAAGGGATATGGCTGAAACCTTAACTGTAAGCTGGTAAGAGCCGACGGTTGTCAAATAAAGACTATTTTCGAAGCTACGAGTGTAATTTCTTCAATTTTCTAATGACTTATTGAACGCCCCTTGTATAAATATCTCCTATGGTTATAAAGGGTGATGTAGTTATCGCAGCTTGGTAGTACTTCCGAGGGTTCATGGTTCAGCCATTACCATGGCTCGCAACTGAATCACCATTAGATGTCGTGAGGCGAGACAAAAGTAAAACATTAAGTTGCGCAGTGACAACGCTTTACCTGAAGAACTGATAGGATGCGCCAACATGTTTACGAAGAAGTCAAAACGTTTCATTTCACGAAGAAGTGAAGTACTCTAGCGCTAGTGTTAGTGCGGCATTCTTTAGTGTTTGTGCAAATAAACACTAGCAGATATTGTTAACTTGGAAGAAGACAGCGATGCTGACGAGAAGATGCTGCAATAAGTGGGATAGAGGAGTTCTAGAAACATGTGTTGAGTGCAGTAATATTGTTCATGGTTGTCAACTAATTGTGTGATAAGCTGGATGGCAACCAAAAATTAAAATATCGACATTCCTTCATGAAAACCACTCTGTCTCACGCTCTGCGCATTGTTAATGGCATTATATGTACATAAAGATTAGCTTTACAACCAACAAAGTGATTTCACTATAGCTATAGATATGGGTCAACAGTTACTTTCATGTGAACTTCATACTTTTAATGCTGCACGCCGTTGTAGTTGTGTTATTCGCGCCAAGCTGGCATCTCTATTTCCCCTCTCAACCGTTGTAGTAGGGAAGAAAGGAAAACAACTTCCCCTATGCGCAAGATTTGTTCATGTCTCACCGAAATTTTATAACACACCTTGAAGGTCTATTAGATGCAAAGCTGGCCTGGATTGTACGTATTATTCACACAGTTTTACTTGCCAATACCAAGTTATATCCGTTGGTCAATAGGCTTTCTAAACTTGGAATGGAAGGATCAACGTTGTTATATGAATCACTGATCCGTCCACTCACGATATACGCAGCTCTTGTGTGGGGTGCAGTCAGTAGAGTACGTAGTCTTTTTTGTTTATTTTGTTTTAGATATGTTGACATTTAGGGGTAACCTACTTGCCGTCATGAGGAGAGAATGACTTCTGCCACAAGCACAGAAGCATCACACTAAACTTCCATGCTCATGGCAATGTTCGAGCCCGCGACACTTTTGCGGCCGAGCGTCAACAACAATTGCGCCAACGACCACAAATGGAAATGGGGTTTATTTATGGACGCTCTTTAACTTCTGTAGTTCTCGGCGTCCCATTCTACAGTGAAAGACCGCTTAATTTTGCTCAGAGGCCTCTCTATCAGACTTGAGATTCTTTTACGTGCTGTAAATCTACTACACGGGACCAACGGCTTTACTTCCCTTCCGAAGGAAGCCATACTAAGGATTTTTACGCCCGAAAAATCCATCGTCCTCCGCCGGGTTTTAACCCGCGACCTACGGAGGGCGACTATCAACGACCACGTCTACAGTTTCTACAAAATAAATGCATTCGAATTGCCACAAATGCTTCATAATTCGTAAGAAATTTCAAGAACTAGGAATTCTTCCATTACAACAATGCATTAGGCTATCAGCAATTCTTTCTGCAATATACTTCCTCAAGCTTCTGAAGCTAGACACATCACATTAGAACACCTGACAGAGAACAGAGGTAAGAAGGAAATCACTCAAGAAAAATCTACACAACCAATCCGAAAGAGTGACTTTTCTTACCAGGAATAAATATCTTAAGTAAATGTTAAATATGCCTTTTACAGGCAGTTTTATTTTCATTACTTGATTTGTTACCATGCATTTTCTGGCTATACTGTATTTTATTTTATACTCACATGTTAACTTATGACTTACTCGCATAAGTATTATTCAAAATATTGGTGTATATATTATATGCAAATACACAATTATTTTATGATAGAAGATAGTATTATTCAAAATATTGGTGTATATATTATATGCAAATACACAATTATTTTATGATAGATAAAGCTCAGCATGTAAAATATATTTGCTAATCGTTTTCAATACCCTGTGCAGCAATACTGCTGATTGGTAAAAAATAAATTATAATTATAATTATTATTATTATTTATATATTCATTAAAAAACTTATGTATTATATTTAGAGGATCTTCTCTAGCTTCCACACACAAATTATTCTTACTAAAGATTATTGTTTTATCTCATCATTCTAATCGAAACAAGCATTAGTGCATTGGTCTTATTACTTGTTTTGTAAGTGCAAGGTAAATAAGGGAATACACTAGGCTAAAGGCGTAGTCAAATCTTTTAAAAACTCATCGCTATGTGAAAAATCTTATGTGTACCATTCACATGACTTTCTCTACATCCCTGCAACAAATTATTCTTAAAAAGCTTATACTTCTATTTACTTCATGCTAATCAGAAAACATTAAAAGAAATAGTCTTATTACTTGCTCCCTTGTAAGTAGAAGCGAAATAAGAGAGTACCATAGGTTGAAGTGATAGTCAAACGCTGGTTGCTATGCCACAGAAGTTCCTTTGTTTGTATGGACAGCAGTTGGCAAATTCCTGTATCAGAAAAGTATAAGTTTTTCATAGCAGAAGCCAAAAACAAGGAATGTCTCAAAACGATGAACTCCACGAAAAAAATGTATATAACATAAATGGTGTGTTTTAACGTGCTCTACATTTTTTGTGTAGTAGTTTTTGTCCATCTCTTACGGTTTAGCAGTTATTTAAAAGTCCGTAAAATTTATCCAGAATAAAGTAAGCTTCAGAGGTTATTCCCAGAAAATTCAAGATATACATTTTATTTGTCAGGTAAATAAATGTCTTTAATATCTGATATTTTAATCAAAATCGTTAGAGCTATTTTTGAGAAATTCAAAATTTTCCAAAAAAGCTCCATGTGAAGGGTAGTTTAGGGTGGGGGATTTTTCTCAAAATCTTCGTGTCGCAATCCTGGAAGATACTAAACTTAAATACCAAGTTTGGTACTTTACCGACTTTTCGTTTTTGGGTTATCGTGTTCACAGACACACTAACACACGGGCACACACACACACACACGCACGGACCTTTTTGTGAAAATTCTTTTTTTAAAAAAATTTCCAGTGAAATCTCGGTATAGAATTCATTGGTGGAGTGTAATACCTTCTCTATACACTATGTACATAGTGCGCATAGAGAAAGTAAAAAACTGAAGTTCGCTTCGCTTTGCATGGCCAGTATTAGGTATAACAAAAGAGATGAACCGAAAGGTGAATTTTATTTGAGAAAAGTTAAGTAGTTTAAAATTGGCGCCAGTAACAAAGAATATCTCTGGAATAATCAACTGTTCAGAAAAACATATGACATGAATTAAGTGACTTAACGAGATCTATATATTTGTGTAGTTAGTTTATTCATCCAGAATAAAAAGGTCTCAGGGACTATTCCCAGAAAATGCAGAATGTACAGTTTGTTTATGACGTAAATATGTTTAATCTATGGCGTTTAAATCAAAATCGTTACAGCATTTTGGAAAAAAACACTTACAAAAATATTTCCATGTAATGGGTAGTTTGGGGTGGGGAGTTTCTTAAAAAATGTTATGTCCTATCCTTGGAAGATACTAAACATAAGAAGCAAGTTTGGTAGTTCACAATTTTTTCGTTTTTGAGCTATTCTGTCCACATACTCACACGCACACATATAAACACGAACCTTTTTTGAAAATGCTATTTCTGACTAAGGGGCCCTCAAAACATATTTCCGATGAAATGTTGACATTGAACTTTTGGTGGAATACAATACCTTCTCTAGGATTTATGTACAGTGTATGTACGCACGTGCTAGAGAAAGTAAAAAAATATGCAGCAATAATACAGGCTGTTAGAGATATAAGTGTCGATACTTGTGTTGGTAACTAAGGTGAGTATGATGAACAACATTGTATAAATATTTAATTCATTTGCAAACTAATAATGTTAATTATTGGAGAATTATATTTTCAAGTCGGCTAGTAACTCCAAAAATGTGTGCCTCGGACAAGTCAGTAGTGTTTATTTTCCTCCAGATGGATGGTCAGAAGAGCAACGTTGATTGGGCAGATATCCCGGAAACGAATGTTGTATCGGAACTGAGTTTGAATTCTTCAAGCAAAGTTAATGATCCCACATTACTTAGTTTATAGTGATAGGCATTTTTCAGTTCGCGACACACTTAACATCATGCAAAATTCATCATGTAGTAAATTCTGTGATTACTTTATGAAAGAACACGAGCAAAATACAACTAATATATCGAAGTGGATACATATTTATAAAATATGATCCCTCTGTAAAATATGTGTATTGCGATATTAGTGTAAATTTTGAATACAAGAACGAGAAAAGTATGAAATTTCACCATTTTTACTTTCTCTACCACGTATATTGAGTAAGGAAATGTATGCACCCAAAAATTTCATGTGGAGATTATATGAAAAAATATATTTTGAGGTCCCCGAAATCCAAAAAAAGCATTTTTATAACATGGTGTATGAGCGTGCGCGCGCGCGTGTGTATGAATGTATGTGTGTGTGTAAACAGCATAAATGAAACAAATACAATAAAACAAAAATATGTAATAAAAAGCTGCAAAAAATAATCCAGAATAAAGAGATATCCAGAGGCTATTCAAAGTAAATTTAAGATATACATTTTATTTGTCATGTAAATATCTTTAATATACGACATCTTAATCAAAAAGTGTTAAAGCAATTTTAGAGAAAATCAACATTTTCGATCATTTTTCAATGTAAAGGATAGTTCGGTATGGGAAATGTTCTTGAAAATCTTAAATATCAAGTTAAACAAACTCTTCACACACACACAGAGACAGACATACACATATATTTTTCACAAAATGCTGTTTTAATCATAACATGTATTTCCGTTAAAATTTTGGTAGACATCGAATTTTTGGGAAAAATACAATATCTTCTCTATACACCATGTATATATACGTGCAAAGAAAGTAAGAATTGTTTACTTTGTAACAGAATAGGTAGTGCAATTCGTACAAATGAAACAAATTATATTTTTACTGTTATGAAGATATTTTATCTCTGCTGCACTTTAAGCAGCTAAGCTTAATCAGAGAGGAAGTTTAAGTGAGGAACATCTGACAGCATATTTACAGAGAAGAAGTCGTAATATGACTTGCCCTGTTGATCAGCTTGATATATTGTTGTGGAAAACAGCATGGCATAATGACTGAGCACGGGAGAAAGGAACGGAAGTGAAAGGAGAAGAATAAAAGAGCGGTAGCTGATGGAAGAAAGAATAAAAATACCGATTTATTACTTTTTTCCGTGCCTTGGAGCACTTAATATTACAGAACAAACTGTGTAGCTTGTTGCCTGACGCTGTGATAATTGCAGCACCGAAGGGTGACGAAGGGGAAACCCAGATAAATCACCGTGACTGAGACAAACAACAACCTGGTATAAAACCAGATAAGTAGCACCAGCAAGACATTGTAAGATGGCCCTCCCCCTCTTCGAATGCACTAATCCCCCTGCGTCTCAGGACTCGAGCGTGCAATGTGTATATTAGCCTCTGGAAGCGGACAGGATGGTACGGACATTGATGAAAATGATGTTCTTGCAAGCTCATGTTAAAGTATAACAATGCCAACAACATCGAAATCTTAACCCTCTTTGGTTATTAAAAAGAAAAACCATAGGTGATTTACAGAACAAACTATAATTACTTTCCTATTAAGTTAAAAAAAATCTGATGACTTTCACTACATCTCTGTAACAAATTATTGTTAATAATCCTATTATTCTATCTATTTATTATTTCTATCTATTCTATTTATACATCAATACCGTTTCTTTAAACCAGTGATGCCCAACCTACAGCGGGAGAGGGGAGGGCATATTTACCTCCATCCATTTGTTTGGTAGCGGCAGGCAAACACCTATCTATGCCGTCGCTTTCTACCAGTGGCGGGGGCTTTAGCAATGTTTATGTTATATATGTTGGTACAAATACTACAAAATCTGATGTACATTCGCATGACCTTCTGTACATCTCTGTAACAAATTATTGCTAATAAGTTTATTCTTCTATATATTTAATGCTAAAACATCAGCAGAAACGGTCTTATTGACTTAATTCCTTATAAGTAGAAGGGAATACACTAGGTTAAACTGACAATCAAATGTTTTAAAATGTGGTTGCTATAGGATTGAAGTACGTTTCTTTGCGTGGACAGGCGTTGACAAGTTTAAGTGTTTTAAAAATGAAACCAATAACAAGAAATATCTATCTCGAAAACGCCCAACTCCACAAAAAAATATATATATGACTTTAATTGTGTGTTTTATTGTGATCTACATTTTTTGTGTAGTACGTTTTTTTATCTCTTACGGTTTGCCAGTTATGCAAAATTCAATAAAAAAATCATGCAGGATAAAGAGGTCTTTAGAGGCTTTTCCCAGAAAATTCAAGTTTTGCATTTTATTTGGTATGTAAATATCTTAAATATAAGAGATTTTAATCAAAATCGTCAGAGGCACTTTTGAGAAAATAAAAATTTTCGAAAATTTTCCATATAAAGGGTAGTTTGGAATGGACGGATTTATTCAAAATCTTTGTGTCGTAACCTTGAAAGATACTAAATACTATACCAAGTTTGGTATTTTTGGGACCCTAAAAAGTCTATTTTGTGTGAAATCACGGTATCGAATTTTCGGGTGCAATACAATACCTTCTCCATACATTATGTACATAGTACGTGTAGAGAAAGTAAACGTTTCTTACAAAACACTGTTATTTAATATACACCATGCTAATCGTGATAAATGCTACCAGAATTGATCTTATTACTTGCTTCTTTGTAAGTAGAAGGGAAATAAGGGGATACGCAATAGTCAAATCTTTTAGAAGCCAGTCGCTATATGAATAAATTCGGTGCTGTTTGGATTACCCGGAGTAAAACAAAATTAATGAAATGTAGGGTGAATCACGTTTGTGAAAGGTTTAAGTAATTTAAAATTAAAATCAATAACAAAGTGCATTTTCTGAATCGGCTAACTCTACAAACAAGATTATTACATAAATTGGATGCTTTAACGAGATCAACATTTTTTGTGCAGTAATCTCTTACTTTTTACTAGTTAAATAAATTTAATTCAGAATGAAGAGCTCTTCGGAGGCATTTCCATAAAATTCAAAATATACATATTGTTTGTCACGTCTACATACGGTATTGTAATCAATATCGCTAGAACCGTTTAGTCAATCAAAATTTTCGAAAAATGTTCCATGTAAAGTGATTTTTGTATCCTACTCTTGTAAGATGTTGAAGTTAAATCCAAGTTTTGTATTTAACCCAAATTTCGTTTTTGAGCTATTCTGTCGGATCGAATTAAAATTCTTAAAGATGTTCCTAGTATTTCTGCTCATGCACCAAAAATAAAATATAATGTTCCGATGTCTTTATGGCTGGTTGAAAATAATCCATTATTAAAACTAATATAACCAGTCATATTTAACCAATTATTCTATTCAATAAACTCATTTCCCCTAATAAATTTAACGTGCACACGTGGAACGTTTTCTAATTTTTTTTAATATTTTTTAAAGGAGACTAAAATATATACTTCCAATGAAATCTCGGTATCGCATTTTTGGGTGGAATACAATACCCTCGTGCATTGTACATACGTGCTAGAAAAAATCTTTTGTGATGCTATACTGCTTTCTGTACCTATTTTGTAGCAAGGCATTCTTACAACAGCTTAATATTCCATCTGTCTCATACAAATCTGCGTAATCAATAGCACGAAAGGAAAGGTAGTCTGAGTGAAAAATTTAATACCATAACCATGATTTGAAACAACGATCTTCTCACTCTTAAACACTGAGCTACTATGGTAACATGACGATAGAGCATTAAATTTCCCTACTGACTCTCAATTTTTCTTTCTTCATTTGATACACAGAGAAGATATTTCACTGCACTCAAAAATGTGATACCAAGATTTCACCAGAAATATACGTAGTGGGTCGCTCCTCTTTCCAAAAAAAACTTATGTGTTCCATTAACATGACTTTCTCTTCGTCTCCGTAACAAATTATTGTTTAACAGTTTATTCATCTATATACAATATGATAATCGAGATAAACATTAACAGAAAATGTCTTATATACTTGATTCCTTGTAAGTGAAGGGAAATAAGGGAATGCACCAGGCTAAAACGTTAGTCAAATCTTTTAAAACCTGGTTGCCATGTAGTTTAAATTCGTTTCTACGCATGGCCAGGAGTTTGCAAATTTCCGTGTGAGAGTATTTTAAATCTGAAACAAATAACAGGTAAATTCTCATAAATGGTTAACTCCACGAAAAGAAAAACAAGTATATAACATAAATTGTGTGTTTTAACGATATCTAGCGTTTTAGTGTAGTAAGTTTTTGTCTATCTCTTACGGTTTTCCACTTACGCAAATTTTCAGAAAAATTTTTCCAGAATAAAGAGGTGTTTATTACCACAAAATTCAATAATTACATTTTATTTGATATGAAAACAGTTTTAATCTATGCTATTTTAATCAAAATCGTTAGAGCCATTTTTGAGAAAATCAAGGTTTTCGAATTTTTTTCCCATGTAAAAGTAGTTTGGGTTGCGGGAATTTTTTTTTTCAAAATCTTCTTGTTTTATCCCTGGAAGATACTAAACTTAAATACCAAATTACTAATTTTTCCGATTTTTCGTTTTTGAGTTATCGTGTTCACAGATACACGGACAAACACGCAGACCTTTTCCAAAAAAAATGATTTTTTTGTACATAAGGGACGTGTATTTTCGGTGAAATTTTGGCGTCGAATTTTTGGTGGAATGCAATACCTTCTCTATACACTATGTCAATAGTACATGTAGAGAAAGTATGTCCGTGAGTATGTGTGTTGTTTTTCTTTTAGCATAAACGAAAAGTTTGTAAAATTCCAAACGTAATATTTAAGTTTTGTATATTCCAAGGATGCAGCATGAAGATTTTGTGGAAAATCCCCCACCCTATACTACCCATGATATGGAAAATCATCGAAAATATTTACCTTTTCAAAAATGGCTCCAAAGATTACCGATAAAATACCGTAGATTAAAGATGAGAAATAAAATGCATATCTTATATTACCTGGCAATAGCGTCTGAAGTTCTCTTTGTTCTGGTGGATTTTTTGTTAACGTGTTAACCGTAAGAGATAAACAAAATCTCTAATCAAAGAAATGTAGATCCTTTAAAACACACAATTCACGTCATACACATTTTTTCGTGTAGTTAACCATTTCCAAGTATTCCATTTTATTGGTTTAAATTGTAAAACACTTAAACTTTTCTCATGTGGAAATCTGTCCATATCCGGCCATGGAAAGAAATGAATTTCAGTCGCATAGCAACCAGTTTTAAAAGATTTGACTATCACTTTAGCCTGGTGTATTCCCTTATTTCTCTTCTACTTTCAAGGAAGCAAGTAATAGATGATTCCTTCTAAAGTTTATCTCGACTAGCATGAATTAGATTGATGAAAAAGCTTTTCATAAATAATTTTTCACAGATGTAGAGAGATATTTGTGTGAATTGATCACAGATTTATTCCAATAACCACACAAGCAGATCTCAAACTACTCCACTGGCGACTTACAGTGCTCTAAGTACTTTAGGTCTCGGATTACGTTGTTTTTAATCATCTAACCGTGTATGTCTCATTTGTGTGTTTTAACGAGATCAACACTTTTACATTCTCTAGCCCGCATGTACAATGCACACAGAGGATAGAGAAGGTACTGTATTCCACCAAAAATTCGATGTCGATATTTCGATATATTTTATGGGGTCCTCTGAGTCAGAAAACAACTTTTTTGGTATGTGTGTGTGTCTGTGGACAGCATAGCTCAAAAACGAAAAGACGTTAAATACCAAACTTGGTATTTAGGTTTGGTATCTTTTAAGGATGCAACACGAAAATTTTCAAGAAAATCCCCCCACTACAAACTACCCTTTACATGGAAAAATGTTCGAAAAGTTTGGTTTTCTAAAGAATGGCGGTAACGATTCTGATTAAATCCCATTTATTAAAGATATTTACATCAGAAATAAAATGTATATCTTGAATTTTCTGGGAATATTCTCTGAAGATCTCTTTTTTGCTTTACTGCTAAACCGTAAGGATAGAAAAAAAAACTTCCTGCACACACAATTTATGGGTTTTACGTTTTTGTTGCGGAGGTACTATTTCAGAGATATTCCTTGTTATTGGTTTCAATTGTGAAGTACTTTTCTCAGACAGAAAGTGTCAGGTTTTTCTTTTGTTCTTCTTCTGGCCAAGCAAAAAAGCTATTTGAAATAACAATCGCATAACGACAGCTTTTAAAACATTTAACTAGCACTTTAGCACAGCGCATTCCTTTATTTCCCTTTTACTGATAAGGAACTAAGTAATAAGAAACTGTGGTAACGTTTACCTCGATTAGCATGGTGTAGAAGGAAGAAGAATCTTTTGTAGGTAGTTTGTTTGTAGAGCGGTAGAGAGAGTCATGTGAATGTAACACGTCAGATTTTTTGTAGGGTAAGCTTGTGTGTATCTTTAACGGTTTAACATTTATGTAAAACCCATCCGGAATGAAAAGCTCCTTTCAAGGTATTCCAAATAAATGCTAGATATAGATTTCATTTGTCATTAAAACCTCTTAAACCAATTGTATTTTAATAAAAGTCGTTAGAGCCATATTTGACAAAATCAAAATGTTTGAACTTTTTTCCATGTAAAGGGCAAAACGGGGGTGGAGGGATATTCTTTAAAATCTTCGTGTCGCATCCTTGAAATATACCAAGCTTAAATACCAAGTTTGGTATTTAATGGTCTTTTCTATTTTGATCTGTGCTTTCCACACACACACACACACACACCCACACACACACGCACACACACAGTGGTTAGACCACTCGCCTCTCACCTAGACGGCCCGGGTTCGATCCCAAGCGACCGTATGTGAGATTTGTGGTGGACAAAGCGGCGCTAGGGCGAGCTTTCTCCGGGTTCGCCGGTTTCCCCCGCCATCGTATTCCACCGGTGCTCTATCTTCATTCATGTATCATTAGTGTCACCGCCTGCGGTGCCATAAGCAGTTAAAGCGGGCGTTAAACACTACAAACACACACACAGGGACCTATTCCTGAAAATTCTTTTCTTTTGGATTCAGCGAGACTCAAAACATGCGTTTACGGTGAAATCTCGGTATCGAATTTTTGGGTGGAATGCAATAGCTTCTGTACATGGTTCGTGTAGAGAAAGTAATATGTAGTCATATCCCTTGTGATAACTTGGAATCTTTACGTAGTACCAGGAGACAAGAACCCAAGAAATGACATTTCCAAGAAATAATAGGATAGTACAGGACCCGAGGCCTTGTCACGTTACAAGATAAAGCGTATCTTAAGACAGGCAACGTTTACAAATGCTTCAGAAGCAGGAACACGATTCGGATCTCCCGACCCACGAAAGCAAGGGAAGACAATAGGCTTATAATTTGCTGCATCTCCTCCCACAAGGAACTCGGCACGGAATGACAGCGGCTGGTTGTTAGTATAATTAGCTTGACTCAAGATGCCACGCCATTAATCTTGCTGGGCAATACCCGGCCGGCGTATCTAGCCACTCAAGCAGCTCGAGAAGACAAGATTCATGCGCCAACTCGCCTACGATTAGATACCTCGTGACATATTGGTCTTTACAGTGCACAACTATTTCTGCTTAATTGTGCTAAGGAAGGTAAAGTCCCCTTACAAATGATCCACAACCAGATTTAACTAAAATAGAGATCAAGAGGCTTTCAAAGTTCAAAAGAGGGTTGAGAATATATGGGTTGTGGCCAAGTGCCTTAGAATAAAGTACTTTATTTTCTAACATCGTCCAAAATAATCTGGTGTTTCCATTCATTTCACTTTCTCTAGCTGTCCCACAAACAATTTTTCTTACAGAAGATTATTCTTTTATCTACATCATAATGTAAATGGAGTTTTATTGATGGACTCTCTTTGACTGCTGCGGTTCTTAGCGTTCAATTCTATATTGAGCGTGAAAGACCACCTCATTTACAGGCTTGAGGTTCTTGAGCAACTCGCCTACTATAAAATGCTCCTGATGTTTCTTGAGGAATTAAATGGACGAATATGTATTTAGTATTATTACTTTAATCAAGCTAGACCTTGAATTATTTATTTTAAAATATTAGACTTTATGATTGGAAATCTGATTAGATAGCTCGTGACATATTGGTCTTTACAGTGCACAGCTATTTCTGCTTAATCAATTATTTCTTACAGAATATCATTCTTTTTCTACAACATAAATGTAAATAACGTTTTATTTTTGGCGCTCTGTAACTGCCCTATTCAATATTGGGCGTGAAAGACCGCTTAATTTATCTCAGGGGCCTCTTTAACAGGCTTGAGGTTCTTGAGCAACTTGCCTACTATAAAATGTATTAAAGTTCCTGTGTTTCTCAAGGAACTAAAAGGGCAAATATGTATTTAGCATTATTAATTCAACCAAATAGTATAACACTTAAACATATTGGATATAAAAGTTAAAACTTGAATTCCTTTAGAGGTTTTCATTGGAAATTTGATGAGATAGCTCGTGACAATTGAACTTAACAGTGCACAACTCTTTCTGCTTAATTGTGGTAAGGAAGATAAAGTTCCCTTACAAATGATCCACAACCAGATTTAACTGAAATAGAGATCAAGAGGCTTCCAAAGTTTAAAACAGGTTTGAGAATAAATGGGCTGCGTCCAAGTCTTTTCTAACATCGTTCGAAATAATCTGATGTGTTCTATTCATATGACTTTCTCTAGCTATTCATCAATCAAATATTTCTTACAAAAGATCATTCATTCTTTTTCTACAACATGAATGTAAATGAAGTTTTATTTATGGACGCTCTATAACTACTCTAGTTCTCAGCGTCCCATTTTATATTGGGCGTGAAAGACCGCTTAATTTTGCTTGAGATTCTTAATCAACTCATCTACTATAAAAGGCATTAAAGTTTATGGTGTTCCTTGAAGAACTAAATGGGAAAATATGTATTTAGTATTATTCATTCAACCAAATAGTATAAAACTTAATCGTATTGAATATAAAAGTTAGAACTAGAATTATTTTAGAATTTTGGAAATCCGATAAGATAGATCGTGACATATTAGACTTAATAATGCACAACTATTTCTATTTAATTGTGGTAAGGAAGGTTAAGTCCCCTTACAAATGATCCACAACCAGATTTAATTGAAATAAGGTCAAGAGACTTTCAAAGCTCAAAAGAGGGTTGCGAATAAATGGGCTGTGGCCAAGTGCCATAGAATAAAGTTACTTTATTTTCTAACATCGTCCAAAAATAATCTGATGTGTTCTATTCATATGACTTTCTATGGTTGTTCCACAATCAAGTGTTTCTTACAGAAGATTTAACTGCTGTGGTTCTCAGCGTCCCGTTCTATATTGGGAGTGAAATATCGGTTATTTTGCTCATGGGCCTCTTTAACAGGCTTGAGGTTCTTTTATTTGTCGTAAATCTATGATACGGGACCAACGGCTTTACTTCCCTTCCGAAGGAAGCCTTGCTAATTTTTTTTTACGTCCGAAAAAATCCATCATCCTCCGCCGGGTTTAAATCCATGTCCTTGGGTGTAAGAAGCTAGCATGGTAACCATTACACACGGAGGACGACTATCTACATCCTGGTAATCGAGATAAAAATTAGCAGAAATGTTGTTATTATCTACTTGCTTTTTATAATTTGAAGGGAAATGAGGGAGCACACTAGATTAAAGCGCTTGTCAAACTTTTAAAAAGCAGATAGCCATGTGAAACAATTGACATTCTTGCTAAGAATAAAACAAAGGAAATGAAACGCAAGATAACAGTCGTGAAAGCTGCCATAGCCGTTACCAAGCCTCTTAAAATTCACGAAATCTAAACTAAAAAGGTTTCTAAACATTGGTTTGCATAACAACACTTCTAATATACTTCCATACTTACATATTCCCAACAATCACACAGAGAGAGAGAGAGAGAGAGAGAGAGAGAGAGAGAGAGAGAGAAAGTATAGCTACGGATTTTAAGAGGGCTTGAAAGCCAGGACTTTTTGTGCAATCCTTTTGTCCAATTATAGGAATTCGAATTCTATATAATATAAATATTTCAACTTAGAATATCTTAAATCCACAAGAAAAGTTTAAGTAACTAAACGTAACTTACAGTCTATCTCTTACCAGTTAAACAAAAATCATCCAGAAAAAAAAAACAGCTCTTCAGCGGCTATTAACAAAAAGTTCAAGATATATATTTCGTTTGTCCTGAAAATTTTTAAACATATAGTATTTTAATAAAAATTTTTGAGACATTTTGGAGGAAATAAACATTTTTGAAAAAGGTTCAGTGCAAAGTGGTTTGTTCCTGAAACCTTCATGTCACAATCTTGGAAAATACTGAACTTAAATACTTAATGTTTGGTTTTAACCGATTTTTCGTTTTGGAGCTATGCTGCCCACAGACACACACACACACAGACACGCACACACAGCACAGACCAGTATACCAGTTTTTTACTCAGAGGTTTTTAAAACATGTATTTCCAGTGAAATCTCGATATCCAATTTCTGGGTGGAATATCAATACCTTCTCTGACTACTACTCCACTGTAGTATGTATGCTAAAGAAAGTAATAAACAACAGAATGCCTCTATTATTTTATTTGTTTTCCACGGATTTTATGTATTATAGGAAACTCTCTTCTCTCAGATTCGTATTAAGCCCAATCTCTAATTTTATGAGCATGGCTAACGAGAGAGATGCACTCTACTCCGTCTCAGACTACAATGACCCTGACGTAAACAATAAGTAAGGGCAGATTCAACTCGCCACATGTTTGATGCTACAGTGAGCATATAAGTTTAGCATAACTAATTGTAGCATCATTAACTTCTTTTTGGTTTCCATAGTACATAGGTAGAGAAGGTATTGCCCTCCACCCAAAAATTCGATACCTAGATTTTAAAAAAATTACATGTTTTATATATATATAAACCGAATTTTTAGAAAAGTTGCGTGTATGTGTTTGTGTATCCGTGTATCCGTGTGTCCTGAAACCCAAAAACAAAGGGTCAGTAAAATACAAAACTTGGTATTTGTCCAAGGATACCACACGAAGATTTTGAGAAAAATCCTCCCAACCAAAACTGTTTTTACATGGATAATACTCGTATTTAAAAATTTTTGACTATCTCAAAAATAGCTATAACGATTGTGATTGAATTACCGTCTGCAAACCAGAATAATGTGAGTAATACAGTTCTCCTTTTCTTTTATAAATCTATAGTAATAAATTGAGCACTTGTTTGTTATATTTCAGTGAATGATGTTTCTTACACGCATCATGATCCCAGTACCAATTCCTCACGGTCAAGAGAGTCACCCTATTATCATACTCGTATTTCAAAATTGAGAAACATAGTAATTTAAATAATAATTTTTATAGAGGGGTTGAGACAATCTACTGAACAATGTTGGTGTGACTAAGGCAAAAATGTCACAAATATGGGTATGAAATATATCCTTCAAAGACGTTACCGTATTATTATTATTATTATTATTATTATTATTATTATTATTATTATTATTATGTTATTGTTATTAGGAAGCTTACCGTCCTTTAACCTAGAAGGTCATATCGTGCAATGAAAGAAATAGATGAAATAATTCCCACATAAGCTCGTGGTATATGCAGCTTAAAATAACTCGACATCTGTCTTCTCAGGATAACGGGAGACCCCAAAAAACTTTATTTCCAGGTAGCTCACCTTAACCGAGATAGAATTCGGGACCTCTCGAACGTGAAGCAGACACGGTACCCCCACATCTTGGAAGCGGACTATTATTATTATTATTATTATTATTATTATTATTATCATTATCATCATCATTATCATCATCACTGCGGTAAAATGAACCGGTCAAATACTATCCTACAGATTGATCTCCAACCGAAAACTCAGTTACCTCACATGACTAAACAAAGCAGTGAATGAGGAAAAGAAAATGTCCGGGCAATAGTCTTTTTCGCTCGAAACTTTACTCACAGGCTGTGCGACTTGCTCGGGAAATGTGCAGTCCCCTCTCTTAATGGTATGCAGGATGGCATTACATTCAGATCATAACACTTTTGTTCTCAGTCGTAGTTGAAGGCAGGCCTCTGTAGCACTAAAGTAAACCGACAGATCTTCTTATTAATCGGTCATTTCTAAAACTGTTATAATCTGTAACAACAATGTCAAGAGCACTAAATCTTCGTTTCTCACACTACAGTAAATTCTGCCCGAATGCATCCGCGTGTTTTGTAAATAAATAAAACCTTAGAGAAAGTTTGATCAGGACTTTTCAAAAATTTCCGGCTGTTAGTATCGTCTATATTATTTGCCGTGTAGATGTTGAGGATTATTTGCAGAGGTTGGCTACGATTGTGACAAATGTTTGGAAGGAAAGTTTGGAAATCATTGGGTGGGATACATTTTGATGGTGGGGCAGGGAAATAGATGGAGTGTTTGAAGAAAGATTAAGAACCCCTCTGTGATATTGACGGACAGCAAATAATTGGGCAAGCTATGGAAAGATTGCATTGGAAGTACACAGTCTGGGCTAAAATTGGATTGGGATATGGCGCTATACAAAAATAGGCGTTTGCAAGGTTTAGACTGGGAGTATGACGGATGATAAAAATCACTGATAAGAGTGGTATGAGAATCTGCCCTATTTGTGAGGAGGAAGAATTGCGGATGCGCATTCTTGGCAAGATGTAGGGGTACGGAGGAATGGAAGGAAATGATTTACCTCTTTACTTTATCACCTCGATTGAGGCAACTGAGATTGAGGTGATTGTAAGAAAGAGGGTGCTTAGTTTTTCGCTTATTGTTACTGCTGTGTTTGTTTCTCTTTAGTGCTTTTTATTTGCCATATTAGGTCAGAATAATGCACCGGAATCGTTTACATTGTTGTGTGTTGCTTAAATTTAAGATGTCTTATTTGAATGTTTGTATTCTTTATTTTTTTACTTCCTCTAGCCCTGTATGTACAATGTACATAAAAATAGAGAAGTATTGTATTCCACCCAAAAATTCGATGTCGAGGTTTCACCGGATCCAAAAAAAGCGTTTTCAGAAACAGGTCCGTGTGTGTGTCTGTCTGTGTGTGTCTGTGTGTGCGAGTGTGTATGTCTGTGGGCAGCATAGCTCAAAAACGAAAATACAGTTAAATATCAAACTTAGTATGCGACACGAAGATTTTCAAGAAAATCCCCTAACTACCCTTTACATGGAAAGATTTTAGAAAAATATGTTGTTCTTAAAATGGCTCTAATGATTTTGATTAAAAATACCACATATTAAAGTAATTTATATCACAAATAAAATGTATATCTTGAATGTTCTAAAGACTTGTTTATTCTGGATGAATTTCGCTTAATTTGGCATAACTAGTAAACCGTAACAGATAGACAAAAACTTACGATACAAAAAATGTAGATCTCGTTAAAACACACAAGTTATGTAATATACATTTTTTCGTGTAGCTTACCATTTTCGAGGTATTTCTTGTTATTAGATTCAATTGTGAAGTACTTATACTTTTCTCAGACGGAAGTGTCCGTTTTTCTTTTTTTCTACTCCTGGTCAAGCAAAGAAGCGATTTTCAATGACAATCGCATAAAGACAGGTTTTAAAACATTTGACTATCACTTTTGCTTAGTAGATTCTCTTAGTTTCATTCTACTTATAAGGAATTAAGTAAATAACTTCTGCTAATGTTTTACTCTATTAGCATGTGTTGAAAGGAGAATTATCTTTCGTAAGAAGTTTGTTTGTAGGGTAGCTAGAGAAGGTCATGTGAGTGTAACACATGAGATTTTTCTGTGTATTCTTGTTGTGTTTATTTTAATCGTGCACTTGTTATTTTGTGTATTATAACAACACGTGCAGTCTGTTGAACCATGTCAACTGATAAGAGATAAATACCCTTATTCACATCCAGTTATGGTTGTTGCTAATATGGAACACAACGTTATAAAATACCTTTCGACTAGAAAGTGTTCCTATGACTTCCACGAGCAGCGTGACCGGACTGTGTTTAAATCATCAAATTGTAATCTGAACAATGCTAAGGAGCCACGCTATGGAGCCAAATGATGGATAGCAGTTTGAAACGAATTCTTAGCCACACGACATGGCCAGTGCCGAGTAAGAACACATTGCTTGGACGTGCTCAGTTGGGTCTGTGATTAATGTATCACGACAAACAGATGACCCTTGGTGCAATGTCCTCTTTGCTACCAACATCTTTGTCCAGCTCTAATTGAATTGTTACAAATCCATATTGCGCTCCGAGATATGTTTCCAATTATTGGATTTCAACAAGACGTCCTTTTCCCTCCCTTTGCCAGTCCTGCCAGGAAACTGTGTATGATTCCCAATTGAAGGGAAAATCAGATACATAATACAAAAAATTGAACTGTGCCAGATGCCATGCAAATAACACTCATATTATATAATGATTCATTAAATTAGCATCAATATTTTGAAAATTGAGTGAAAAATTTAATTTTCAGTAGTGCTATACCAGGTTTATGGAGTATGAGTGCGCGGACTTCAACGGCAACTTCCTGACGTTAAGTTGAAACAAACTTTCTGTACCCTTTTTCTCTAAAGTGCATGGTTTCATAAACAAAAAGTCTAATGTGTTCTATTCACATACTTTCTCCATATTTTTGCAACAATATATTGTTGGAAATCTTATTCTTCTATCTACTTCATGCTAATCGAGATAAACATCAGCAGAAATGCACTTATTATTTGCTTCCATGTAAATAGAAGGGAAATAAGGGTATAAAATATGCTAAAGTGATATTATAATCTTTTAAAAGTGAATGCCTCTGTGGTCGAGTGGTCAGCAAGCTGAATTCTCACCCGGAGGTCCCCGGTTCGATTCCCGGCTGGGGCGGGGAGTTTTTCTTTAACCAGAATTATTCCCTATACCCCATAGAGTCTGGAAGTATGAATGTGAGAGTGAATGTGCGTGTAATATAAAGTTTAACCTAATGTTCTGAACCTACAGTTTCACAAGTCACAGCCCCCGATATTGATGTTAAAGGGGGCTGTACAAATGAAAAAAAAAAATTAAAAGCTGGTTGCCATAGAATTGAAATCCGTTTCTTTGCATGGCCAACAACAAGAAATATCTCAAAAACTTTGTGTATATTACATACATAGTTATGTGTTTTAAGGAGCTCTAAATTTTTGTGTAGTACGTATTTGTCTATTTCTTACAGTTTATCAGTCATGTTAAGTTCCGCAAAATTCATCCACAATAAAGATGTCTTCAGAAGCTATTCCTAGAAAATGCAAGATATACATTTTATTTATCATATAGATATGTTTAATATATGTTATTTTAATCAAAATGGTTAGATCAATTTTGAGAAAATCAAAATTTTCGAAATTTTTTCCGTTTAAACGGCAATTGGGGGTGGAGAGTTTTCTTGAAAATATTCGTGTCGCATTTTGAAAGATACTGAACTTAGACATCAAGTTTGGTATTTAATGAACTTTTCGTTTCTGAGCTATGCTGCCCACACGTACACACACCTTTTTTTTTTGATTCATGGGGTCCCAAAACATATTTCCGGTGAAACCTCGGTATCGAGATTCATATATTTCAATAATTCACATTTGAATTTCCTATATATTTGATCATCAGAATAAATCTTATATGTAGTCCCTAAAGCAGCTTTTAGTTCAGTAGATCGTTAATGGTCGTGGCTGATAATAAACACACAGGTATGTGGCGAACCTGATTTAACCATAAACCAAAACGAAACATTCGACTCTTAAATCCTACTGTTACCAGACTGCAGATAATGTATTCAATAAATGTTCTGTTATCTCTGTCACCTTTCAAGATAAATGGAATTGTTATTGGACTTTTTTTATTTCTGTTTGAATCTCCCAGCACGCGATATCTGAACTTTCATACCTGTAACACTCTGAATAAGAGCACCCTATCTTTGAGATCTTTTAGTTTTATGGATAATTTTTCTTTGAATACATTACACGCAAGCTATATTGCGCAATTTAAAATATGCAATATTTAAATCTGTCGTGCTAATCCTCTAAGCTCGATGAAATGTGGCATCAATGTCGATAGCGGTATTGGTATGACGTAATTGAATTATGAGCTAAATACGACGTGGCATGCACAGAGCAAAGCATGATGGAATGACGAAGCTTCTTTTCTCGCACTCTATCAGTATAATTTACTTTAATGACACCAGATGGAAGTACGCTGTGGAAGAAGTCAAGGACGCTAGAGGGCAGGAATTTTAACAATTTGTTAACACTTCCATATTGCGACTTTGGCAGAAGCCCGTAAGGTACATGCGGAACCGCATATCTCAGACTATCCATAACCTCAACTGCGCATTTACACATTAGTTTGTTCTTGCTTTAAAGGGCTGTAAATAATGATGTGCATATTAATACCCACAAAACTACCTTCGTAAGACAACTTATATTCAGTATCATCGTCTTTATTCTTATTGTAGTTATTAGTTGTAGTGGCATCAGCTTGTTCATAATTATAAATATTATGTAGCAGATATTATTCACATTTCTACTGCTTCTCGCTCTCAAACTATTGTGAACATTCGGAATGTATTCTCACGAGCTGCTGCTGGAGAGAACTGACTGACATCCGAAGGCTCATGGACAGTTGGTCTCTTGTCTTAATATATAAAAGCCAGTGAGTGTATGTATGTATGTATGTATGTATGTATGTATGTATGTATGTATGTATGCATGCATGCATGCATGCATGCATGCATGCATGTATGTATGTATGTATGTATGTATGTATGTATGTATGTATGTATGTATGTATGTATGTATGTATGTATGTATGTATGTATGTATGTATGTATGTATGTATGTATGTATGTATGTATGTATGTATGTATGTATGTATGTATGTATGTATGTATGTATGTATGTATGTATGTATGTATGTATGTATGTATGTATGTATGTATGTATGTATGTATGTATGTATGTATGTATGTATGTATGTATGTATGTATGTATGTATGTATGTATGTATGTATGTATGTATGTATGTATGTATGTATGTATGTATGTATGTATGTATGTATGTATGTATGTATGTATGTATGTATGTATGTATGTATGTATGTATGTATGTATGTATGTATGTATGTATGTATGTATGTATGTATGTATGCGATTTATTGTGTATACTACACCGTTGCAACGATTTCGACCAAACTTGGCACTCATACCTTTGGACACAAGGCGAGAAATGTTGTGAAGCTTAAAATTCCAAATACCGTCCCATTTCACAGGATTAATTATTCAATTTAAGCAACTAATTATTATTATTTTTTTTAGTTTAATGTCCCTTAACCTATATGATCACACTGGACGATGAATGAAGTTGGTGAAATGATACTCAAATGATCTCGGAGTCCATGGAGCTTAAAGTTCCTCGACATTCGTATTCTTAGAATAAGGAGGGAAAACCCTAAGGAAAACCTTATACGAATAACCCACCCACAGCGATATTCGAACTCGCGACTTGCTGAATGTGAGACAGACACGCTACCAGCACATCACCCAGGTGGGCTATTTGTTTAATTTCATGTAATGGCTATCAAAGCTGACAAGGCGATCTATATCAATCTCAATACAGATAGAACAGCAATTTGTATATTAATCTTTACTTTCTCTAGCCTGAATGTACGATCTACATAGTGAATAGCAAACTATTGCACTTCACTAAAACATTTTATATCGAGTTTCACCGGAAATATGTTTTGAGACCCCCTGAATACGAACATCTTTTTAGAAAAAGATCCGTGTGTGTGTTTGAGTGAGTGTGTGTGTGAACAGCATATCTCAAAAACAAAAATCCTAAGCTTGGTGTTAAACTTAAGTATCTTTGAAGGATGTGACGGGAATTTTTCAAGAAAATCCCTCCACCTTCAACTACCCCTAATATAGAAAAATTTTCGAAAATTTTTATTTTTTAAAAAATACCTATAACGATTTTGATTAAAATATCGTATATTAAAGATATTTACATCACAAATAAAATATATATTTTTAATCTTCTAGGAATAATCTGTGAAGAGCTGTTTATTCTGTTTGAACTTTAGCATAATTTTGCATAAAGTTTAAATCGTAGGAGATAAAGAATATCTCGTTAAAACAAATAATTTATGTCATATACTTTTTTCTTGTAGAGTTGACCTTTCTCGAGTTATTTATTATTAATTTCAGTTTTACATAGCGACCTGCTTTTAAAATATTTTACCAGGCTTTAACCTAATGTATTCCCTTTTTACTTCCTACTAACAAGGAAACATGTAATAAGAGCAATTCTGCTAGTGTATATCTAGATTAGCATAACATAGACAAAAGAATAATCTTTTTTAAGAAAATTTTGTTTGTGCAACAGCTAGAGAAGATAAATTGAATGGAAGATATAAGATTTTTGCCTTTCTTTTCTTTTGTCTTCTGTACGTTTTATTAGTATTTCTCTGCGTATTTATTAATATATATTTTCTATAAACTACCACGAGGCAGCCATAGTAATAACAAACTAAAGGTAACTTAATTGCATTCATGAGAAATTATAATTACCAACTGTGGCATTTATTGTTGTTAAAGTTCTTTTGTAACAGTTTACACTAATTACACGCCAAATATAACGCATTTCAGAAATGAAATTGATTTTATTATCCACTGTTCCCGTTCATTATGGAACCTTAAATATTTTAATAATAAAATATTAAACTATTTATAATTTTGTTTGTAGAAGCCATAATGTTATATGTTTTGTATTGTATTAATTTTGAAAGTACTAGGAAAGGATAGGTTTCACGTGAAATAAATACATTTTAATGCATTTATTTTAAAGGAATGGTGCAAGCAAAAGATAGATGTTTTAAATACTGCATTTAAGAAGTAACAGACGTGTCGAAGTGTCTAGAAGTCACATTATTATAATATATTTCATCATGCATTAATGTTTAAAGTGCAAAGAAAAGATAGTTTGCAATTATTTAGTGTTTTGCACTTTGTTTTTCAATTAGTGCTTAACGATTTTCTATTACCATTACGTACAAAGTTTTGCAACTCCAGAGGGCTGTTCAATAAAGAATGATCACAATTTGTTTTTGACAATGGACCTTTACTCATCCTAATAATTTTGATGGTCCGTCTCAAAATAGTCTTCCATGAATGCGATGCACTTGTCCCAGCGTTTCTGCCAGTCCTCAAAGACATGCTGGAAACAATTTTTTAGAGTTCCATCAAAATCGCCTCCGCAGCCTTCACCACTGCTTCTGATGATGGATAATGCCTCCCGCGAAGGCTTTTCTTCAAGTTAGGGAATAAAAAATGTCACATGGGGCTAAATCCGGACTATAGGGAGGGTGAGGGATGCACTGCACGTTGATTTTTGCAAGATATTCAGCAACAACATTGGCAATATGCGGCCGCGCATTATCGTGGTGCAGCATCCAGCCTGCTTCACGGAAATGTGGTCTTTTGCGCCTGTTATGGACCTGCAATCTTTTCAGGACATCCCTGTAGTATTGTTCAGTTACTGATGTGTGTGCAACATGCTGATAAACCATTACATGAATATCAAAGAATGAGATGACCATAACTTTCCCAGAAGAAGCAACCATTTTCGCTTTTTGGGGGGTTGGTGATGAAGGAGGCTCTAACTGGAGCACCGGGTCTACCTTCCTTTTAAATTGATTGTGTCCCCTCTTTAAACATTTTAAACCACCTTCGAGCTGTGCTGTAGGGAAGAACAGACTCTCCATAGCCCTCCTGTAACATTGTATAGGCCTCAACTGAAGATTTGTTGGGACGAAAGCAGAATTTCAAAGCCGCATATTGTTCCTCGCGTGTTACCTTCATTGCAGCGGTAGGCGATACTGAACAAGTCTGAACTTGCCTGGTTCTCACAGGCGGGAACCAGGAGTACCAACAATGAAACTACTACGGCGTGTTTCTGTCACATTGAGCTAACAGAATATCATAAGATTGAATTTTAGTGCGAAAAATTATGACCGTAATAAAATTATGATCATTCTTTATTGAACAGCCCTCGTATTTTGCTACTACTCCACGGAAAGTTCCAGGGAAAATAAGACATTTAAAAATAAACCATATACTCCACTGAAGAGAGTCCGGAAATCATGAAGCTATCCTCGTTTTGAATCAACACGCCGCACCCGCCCTGTTATGACACTTGCTTAAATACCAAAAATTACAAAAATATACGTTGTGGGGCAGGAAATCGCGCCATTTTGCCGCTTTGTGCAATTGCGAATGTAATAATGAGGAAAACTCGCTAGACTGGCACATTGATTACACGAATATTAGTGTAAATACACACTAACCTGGGCCTAAATAGCGCACGAAAACCACTTTGGTGAAACCTGTTGGCAGCTTCGCATCGCACAACAAATTCGCCAAAGAAAATTAAATACTTTTGAAGTGATTGAATATAAATCGTGTGTTGCATTGAACGTTTATGACAAAAAATAATGTTTAGGAATGTATTAAGATTTGTAGTATCAGTCTAGAAATAATATATTAACAGATTCGCAGATGAGATGGTTGTGGAGTAGTAAAATATGTTTTAAATGCTTCTAAAGAAACGCAAGGCTATTAAGCAAGTGGAACTCTAAAATCACGAGCAGCGCTGGGTGTTTCACCAGATGGTGTCGTGATGAACACTATCGAATGTTTTGGACAGTCGGATATATTACAGGACAGCGCCATGGAAAAGTGTTAGATCGCTCGACTTCCAACTAGGAGACCCAGGTTCAATACCAAGTAATCACATGTGTTATTTGTGTTGGTCAAAGTGGAGTCTGGACACGTTTTCTCACATCATTCAGCAGGTATTGGGCTGATCCTGGAAACTCTTTCTCAGACGTTACCAACTCTCTTAATTTTGTGCCGAAGCAAATAGCCTTGCTTGGTGCATGCAGTGGGTAAACACGCGACAGCAGGGATCGATTCTCTTCCTTCTACAGTGTGTCGTGTGTCAATGTGTAATATAGGAACAGTAGCAACGCAAGCCATCGACTCTTCCATTTATACCTGCCTAGAAAAAATGCTTTTTATTCATAGACAGTGGTGGAATAATTATTTAGTTTGAAGCAAACATCTGTACTCAGAAATTTCTGTTTGCAGCATCACTGTGCAACCAATGCGAGCGAGTATGATAGTTACCAAGGAGAAAATCATCGCTTTTACTTGTGTCGATGTCAATTAGTTACCAAGATGCTTGTTCATGTTTACTGATCTAGATGTGAAAACATTTTTCATTACAAATTAATTCTCTTATTTTTGGCAACACAATGGTAATCGTATAAAAATGAAGATCTCATTAAAACACAATTTTTGTCTTATACATTCTTCTGTAGAGTTAACCATATAAAGTTATATGCAGAATTATATTTCTTTTTATTAGCTTGAGGTTTTCAGTAATTATACTTTTTTCAATTGGGAAGTCATCATTAGTTTTACTTTCGTGTTTTCTTTTATTCTTGGCCATGCAAAGAGAACCTAATCTCAATATGATCTCATGTTGATCAGCCCTTAAAGGAATTTACTATCGATTTAGCCTGACATGCTTCGTTATTCCCCTTGCTCTATTATACATTTCCTTGCTGCCTTAGAATGGAAAGAGAATGAATTTTAATTGTTTCACATAGCGATGGGCTTTTAAAGTATTTTTTGTCTATTGATTTAGCCTAGAGTGCTCCCCTATTTCATTTCCCCTTATAAGGAGCTAAGTAATAAGACAATTTCTGCTAATGTTTACCTCGATTAAAATGATGTAGAAAGAATAATCAAATGTATGAATACTCTCTTCGTGGAAAGGGCAGAGAAAATGATGTGAGTGGATCATATGAAATGTTTATTAACTTACTTAGGTACTATGTTTACGGTAATAGTTATTTTAGGTCCTTTTCAGCCTTTTACATCATTTTTTAACAATTTTTCCAACATTTTATGAGATATTTAATGTATTTTTAGGTAATTAAAATTCGCGTACTGATTAACAATGAATACATATGTCAGAATATTTCTTCATAATCGGCTTATCCTCCTCGTATTTAGGACTGACACCCTCTAGAACTTACAAAGTCTTTTCCGGCTGCCTAGGGTCCAGAAGCCTGTTGGGGAGCCACCGGAACGAACCCACAGGATGAAAAATATGGAACGAGTGGTCTGGTCCATAGCCAGGCATGAGCGAGCATGATGAAGTCAATGATATTGAGTGCAAAAGAAATGGGTGGTAGGAAAGATGATTATGGAGCAATTGGTGGAATGAGTAGCGGGGGAATCTGGAGAAAACCCTCCCAGACGCCGCTTCGTCCACCACAAAACTCACATATGGGCGCTTGGGACCGAACCCAGGACGCCTAGATGGGAGGCGAGCTGTGTAACCACTCGACTATGGTGCCGCCAATATATCAAAATTATGAATTGTTAACCAGGTAATGAACAAGAATTAAATTGTCTGTATAATACAGCCGGATCTAAGCTGGCGTTTTCCTTTATTGCACTGACCTTAATCCTCATTTAAGAGCATGGCCGAGAATCGAATGCCATGTTGCTAAACAGTATGTATTACAGTGTCACTTTATTTCCTTTGCTACGGTATGTAACGCTAACTAAGCGCAATTTGCGCAGTTAGCACCACAAATCCAACGCGATGTCTGGAAGAGAAAATCTAATTAAAATGGCGTAGGTGTGGAAATTCACATTGAATAATTATATAAAGCATAATTTATAGCTTGTTTCGAATTACTGACAATTTGGGCGCATTAGTATAGTTACCTCGCTGATACATTTCCGCACTTGTTTCGAATACAGATTTGTGGTTGGCGTACGAATAAATATCCAGTCCTCATTTACCCTATATTGGTGTTGCACTTATGCAACAAAGATGCTTAATCAAATCTTTTGGTATTTTTAGAAGACTTTCTTTTCTAATTTTGTATTGCACTAATCTTGACCAAAAATTCGGCTAGTTCTAGCTGTTTTACATTGTAAAAATATCAATATTTTTGCAATAAAACTCTAGTATCTTTTTTAAATAAAAAGGAGCAAAATGCATGCAACTGCAGGCAAATATAGCTCCGTCAGCATGCCAACACACCGGTTATTTTACTTGGGTCCTCCCCTTCTTTTACCACAGATACATTTCACTGCAGTCGCTGGGATTCGAACTCAAGACGTTCGGCTTTTAATGGATCGCCAGCCCATTCAGTAACAGAATTATGAATTGTAAACTAGGAGTATGTAAAAGAATAAAATTGTCTACATAATCATAGCCGGATCTAAGCTACCGCGTTCCTTTATTCTACTGAGTTTGATCCGCATTTGAGAGCATGACTAGACCAAGTGTGCCATCACACCGGTTATTTTACTTGGGCCCTCCCCTTCCTTTACCACAGACATATTTAACTGCAGTCACATTGTTCGCTTTTAATGGACGACCAGTCCATATGAATTGTAAGTCGAGAGTATGCACAAGAATTATATTGTCTGCATAATTGCAGTCGGATCTAAGCTGACATGTTCCTTTATTGTACTGAGTTTAATCCTCATATGACAATCGAATTCCATCTCGCTAAGCTGGACCGCGCAGTACGGTATGGGTTTATTTCCTTTGTTACGGTATACAACGCCAACATAAACGCAGTTTGCGCAGTTAGCACCACAGATCCATCGCGATATCTGGAAGAGGAAATCTAATTAAAATGGCGTAGGTGTGGAAAGTCACATTGAATATATAAAACATAATTTATAGATTGTTTCGAATTACTGACTATTTGGACGCATTAGCAGAATTACCTCGCTCCTACATTTCCACACTTGTTCCGAACACAGATTTGTGGTTGGCGCGCGAATAAATTTGCAGTGCTCATTAATTTGGCAATTCGATAATTTTTAACCCGATACGGTTCGCTGAAAATTCCCTAGTCACTCCTGCATCACCAATGAGCACATATGTCCTGCAACCATCAATCTAACGGAAAGTTAGCCACTTTATTTGTTAGCTGTGTTGTTTACATACATGGAACATTGAATGTGCTGGTGGAGAACAAATCTCCCACATGTGCCAGTAATCCACATTGATTCGTTCTGTCGTAGCTTTGTTAAAACAAGCATGACATCGCTAGGATTCGCTAATTGGACCATGTAATTATCATCGCAATAGAAATTCAGGCACATGTTACTGCACTTAAATCCATAGGTTTATTACCTATACGTCCATTCATGGCATTTCAATAGCAGTATCGATAGTTCTGAGTAATTACTGAGAATCTTTAGACAAATTGACCTATCAAAATAAATCGATATGTGGTTGAGTCTATTAGTTTGTGGTAACAAAGTAGAAAGTGCTTTTAACGTGATGCATCTTGAAAATTTAGAAAATGCAGCGTATGTAAGGCTACTTACAGAAATTTAGATCAGATATTATATACAATAATAGTGATTTTGCTATATAGAAAAATTCTACCCTACAAGGTTATTTCAATATTTCAATAAAGATGTAATTGTCAACATTCACATTTCTAATAAAATGAGCAATTTCTAAAATATTCACAAAAATACATTTTACACAGAGTTTACATATAAATTTATAGTACTATATTATACTTTCTCTAGCACGTATGTGCACACAATGTACATAGTAGCTAAACAAGATGTTGCATTTCACCCAAAGATTCAATGTTGAGACTTCACCGGAAATATATGCCTTTTCAAAATGGACATGTATGTGGATAGCATAGTTCAAAATGAAAATACAGTTGAATAGTAAGCTTGGTGTTTAGGTTTAATATCCACCAAAGAACAGAGAAAGTCTACCCGAATACCAGCTCTATGCGTGACGATGTGGCGGTGCAGGGGACTTCTGTGTCCGCACTGGTAGCTGTCATTACTCCCTCAGAAGTAGCAGAAATGGGTGTCTCATCCCCTACACGAGCTTCTGTTGTTGTGGTGCCTAATAGTGGTGACCAGAACATGGTTGGCCCCTCCGATCCACCAGACACTGTAAGAATTGAACACCAGAAATGGAGTGAGATGGATTCCGACGAACCTGTGCCGGTTAGGAGAGAACGCCCGCTGTCTGTTAGTGAGGAGGAGGGCACCGAAGCAACGGAGTCTAACATCGCGTGGGAGACCGTGAGAGACCCTCGACTCAGGAAGCACTTGCCTTCTCGGTCTGGAAGCCTACCGAAAAAGTTTCCACGGGTATCACGAACACATATTCATACCGTTGAAAATGACTAGATACATCTTGGACGGTAACCTGCTCTGGTTTACTTCTGGCCTTGTTTTAATGGTTGTCTTACGTACCTTTGCCACTGTTAACACCAACTCCCTACGCTGCACTGCCAAACAGGCTGTTTTACGTGATTTTGTGCGGACTCATGATTTAGATATAGTTTTCCTCCAAGAAGTTAACATAACCGACTTTGGCTTTATGGGTCCACAGTACAGTTGTGTGGTGAATGTTGGAGAACATATGCGTGGTACTGCTATTTTGTACAGAGCAGGTTTGACGTTTGCCGAGATAGAGGTGCATCCTAGTGGTCGTGTTATAAGTGCTAGAATGGACAACATGCTGCTAGTTAACCTACACTTGCCATCAGGGAGTGAGAGGCGCCATGAGCGAGAAGAATTTATAACAAACATTCTACCCTATTATTTGCGATGGAATATTGCCCTGCTTTTAGTAGGTGGCGACTTCAATTGCGTGCTACATGCTAAGGATCAGCGTCCTGGTTATAACAAGTCTTTGGCATTGGATCAGCTGGTAACCGGGCTACGTCTTTGTGATGTTTGGGAACATACGAACGCTACGTCTGTAGAATTTACTTACTGTCGAGTGAACTGTGAACTGTGCCTCAAGGATAGATCGTTTCTATTTAAGCGCTCAGTTCAACTCTCTGATTCACACAGTGCGAGTTTTACCTGTTGCCATTACTGACCACCATGCTGTCAAACTGCAATAATCGCTGAGAGTCGCATTCCGCTATATGGCAGAGGTTATTGGAAATTAAATTAAGCTTTATTACATGACAATATTATTGCTGCTGATTTTGCCAAGTTGTGGCAAAGTCCTCAGGGTAAAGCTCGGCGCTCCCCGCTGTCGGTGGTGGAGAAATGGCAACGTATATTTAAGCCTGGTATTACGACCTTCTTCAAGAACAAATGTCGTGAGAGGGCAACTGAACGACGGCACACCTTCGAATTTTACCAGGAAACATTAATGGGTCTTCTCTCTAGACAACAGAGTGGTCAAGACGTATCCCATCGCATTCAAGCTGAGAAGCGGAAGCTCGTGGAAATACAGCAACATGTTTTGGCGGGAACTATGACCCGTTCGCGAACTCATGACTCCATCGTGGCACAGGAGAAAGCTTCATTGTTTCATACAATTAAGGAGAAGTGTGCTGGTAGTGGTCGTTACATCCACGCTCTTCTGACACCGGTAGGCGCCAAGGTCACCTCTGTGCCTCAAATCCTACAGACTATCCATACATCTTATAGCACCATGTTTGACGCCACTGACCTACGCAATGACGCCATGGAGGAGCTCTTCCAATATGTTGACACCGGTATAACTGTCGAGGAACAGCGTTCCTTAGAGCAGCGAGATTCTGCAAACCATTAATTCCGCTAGCCTCCATTCCTGCCCAGGAGAAGATGGCCTGAGATATTCATTCTACACGACCTTTTGGAGTATAATCAAAGCGGAAGTTGTAGAGTTGGTAAATGAGATCCTCATTGGATCGAATTGTTGCCCTGGATTCGCAGATGGCATCGTCATCTTACTCCCAAAGAAAAGGTCTCCAATGAGTGTCTGGGACTATAGACCCATAACACTTTTAAACAGCGACTACAAAATTGTGATGAAAGTACTTGCATCTAGATTAAGGGTTATTCTACCTACAAATATAACCTCCGGACAAACATGTGGCATCCCGGGCAGGACCATAATTGACAACCTTCTGGTCCTCCGAGATACAATTCTCCATTATGAACGGAATCCGTCGGAGGCTGCTGCGTTGGTCAGTCTGGATTTTGATAAAGCCTTTGATAGAGTTGGCCATGCTTATATGTTTAAAGTGCTTCAGAAATTCAAACTTCCACCGTTGGTAATATCTGCAATCAGAACCGTCTACAGTGGGATGTCTTCGAAGGTGCAAGTCAATGGATACTTCTGTAAGCCTATAAAGCTTTCTAACTCTGTACGCCAGGGTTGTCCACTATCAATGATTCTCTTCTCCCTTTCTTTAGAACCCTTTCTTCGCTATCTTCAGGCTAAGTTGACTGGGACTGTCACTCCAGCTCGATTATTTTGTGCCAGAGCTTATGCTGATGACGTCACGCTGTTCATCCGTAGGTGTGAGGCCTTACCCTTGGTACATACCGCCATCACACTTTATGAGGAAGCTTCTAATGCCAAAATGAACACCGCGAAGTCGCAACTGCCCCCTCTTTAATCGTGGCCGACTGATCACACATATCTCGATATCCCGATACAATATAGTGTCAAGATTCTCGGCATCATCTTCTCCAAGCCGTTTACATCGATGATTGCTCGCAACTGGGATCACAAAATAAATTTGATTAGGATGAATACCACTGCACAACTTGGCCGGAACTTGAATCTTCTACAGAAAGTGTGGCACATCAATCAGTTTGTTTTGGCAAAATTGTGGTATATGGCGCAGATACTACCAATGCCTGAAAAACACGTCTCCCGAATTGAGCGACTTATTGGATACTATTTATGGAGAACACAGCCCTTTCGTGTAGTAAAAACCCAATTGTGGCGAAAACGTAACGAAGGCGGCTTAGGTTTAATTGCAGTGGGACCTAAGAGTAAAGCCCTTCTTGTTAAATCTATTATACTTGCCACTAGGGGATATGGAGAGGAACAAGAAATAGCATTTTGGGAACCCTTCAAGAATTCTCTTGGAACTCCAGTTCGGGCTGCTCCTGCCGGTTTTAAGAGCGCACTCCATGTTTTGGATGGCATTGTTGTCGATGTCCTACCTCAGCAACCTAGAGGACTATCAACTGAACTCTACAAGCTTTTCCTACAGCGGCTGCTTGCACCAATTCATGTGGTGGATAGGATGCCCAACAGACCCTGGTGTCAGGTATGGCGGAACATCCATTTGCGCAACATATCTACGGAGTAGACTACATGTGCATATTTGGTCATCAATGATATTGTGGCTACAGAGGATAAAAAATTCCCGATACAACATGGTGAGGACCCCCACATGCAACATTTGCGGTGTGCGGGATACTCTACCCCATCGTTTTGTTACCTGCACAACAGCACGACAGATCTGGCACTGGGTTGTTTCGCACTTGCACCGTCTTGCTCCTTCGCAAAATCTCAACGATTATGCTCGCACATTACTACAACTAGAGACTCAAAGTACTACCGACCGCTTCGCACAGGTGTGACTCGCACTTCGCTTTCAGCATTATATGCTGTCTGAAACGCATCCCAGCGTCGACGGTTTACGTTGTCAACTTGCAGCAAGAGAAGATCTGCAAAAACATAGGAGTCTTTCACTGCAGTCGGCAACAGCTTTTGCCTTGCTCATTCTATAGCGCTTACAACACCTTCTCATTTTGTTACCATCTTCCTGCACATGTTTAATTTAAACGCACAGACAACATTGTTCATAACTATATATAAAAATTGTGAACTGATATACTGTTTTTATAATATAACTTATACCTTTTGTAATTAAAAAAATGAATAAATAAATTAAAATGAAAAAAAAAATAGTGCAAAAAAAAAAAAAAAAAGATGCGAAATGAAGAATTACAAGCAAATCCTCACACCCAAAACTACCCTCGACATGAAAAAAAATTTCGAAAGTTTTGGTTTTCTCAACAATAGCTATGATTTTCACTAAAATGCCATATATTAAAATTATTCACATTAAAAAATACACATCTTGGAGATGGATAAAAGTTTACTACACAAAAAAATTTGATGTGTATCATTCACATGACTTTCTCTATATCCCTGCAACAATTTATTCTTAAAAAACTTATACTTCTATTTACTTTATGCTAATCAGAAAAAAATAGCAGAAATAGTCTTATTACTTGCTTCTTTGTAAGTAGAAGCGAAATAAGGGACTACCATAGGTTAAAGTGATAATCAAAAGCTGGCTGCTATGTCAATGAAGTTTCTTTGTTTATATGGATCGGAGTTAACAAGTTCCTGTATGAGAAAAATAAAAGTTTTTCATAGCAGAAACCAAAAATAAGGAATGTCTCATAAACGACGAACTCCACGAAAAAAAAATGTATATAACATAAATTGTGTGCTTTAACGTGCTCTCCATTTTTTCTGTAGTATGTTTTTGTCCATCTCTTATTCAAAATTCATCCAGAATAAACTACCCTTCAGAGGCTAATCCCAGAAAGTTCAAGATATACATTTTATTTGTCAGGTAAATGTGTTTAATATACGAAATTTTATTCAAAATCGTTAGAGCCATTATTGAGAAATTCAAAATTTTCGAAAAATGTTCCATGTATAGGGTAGTTTGGGGTGGGGGAATTTTCTCAAAATCTTCCAATACAAGTTCCTGTATGAGAAAAGTATACGTTTTTCATAGCAGAAACCAAAAATAAGGAATGTCACAAAAACGACACAAACTCCACGAAAAAAATGTATATAACATAAATTGTGTGTTTTAAGGTGCCTTACATTTTTTGTGTAGTAAGTTCTTGTCCATCTCTTACGGTTTAGCAGTTATTGAAAATTTAGTAAAGTTCATCCAGAATAAACTACTCTTCAAAGGCTATTCCCAGAAAATTCAAGATATACATTTCATTTGTCAGCTAAATATGTTTAATATCCGAAATTTTAGTCAAAATCGTTACAGCCATTTTTGAGAAAATCAAAATTTTCGAAAAATGGTTCCATGTAAAGGGTAGTTCGGGTGGGGGGATTTTTCTCAGAATCTTCGTGTCCCTGGAAGATACTAAACTTAAATACCAAGTTTGGTATTTTACCGAATTTTCGTTTTTGAGTTATCGTGTTCACAGAGACACTGACACACTGACACACGGACACACGGATACACGGACACACACACACACACACACACACACACATGGACCTTTTTGTGAAAATCCTTTTTTTTTATATTGGGGACCCTAAAACATATGTTTCCGGTGAAATTTCGGTATCGAATTTTTGGGTGGAGTGCAATACCTTCTCTATACACTATGTACATAGTGCGTATATAGAAAGTAAAAATGTAGATCTCCTCAAAACAAATAATTTATGTTCCTTACAGCTTTGTTGTGGAGCTACTCATTTCCGAGATGTTCTTGTTATAGATTTCAATGTTAAAACACTTATCGCAAACAAACGGTCGGCTGTGTTTCTTTTATTAAACCTAGCCATGCAAAGAAGCAAATTTCAATGACAATCGCATTCCGACAGTTTTAAAAATATTTAACTATCGCTTTAGCCTAGTGTAGTCTTCCACTTATAAGGAACTAAGTAATAAGATCATTCTATTAATGCTTATCTCGATTAGCGCGAAGTAGAGCAGAGAATAATCTGTTGTATGAAGCTTGTTTGCTGAGGAGGTAGAGAAAGTCATGTAAATAGAACACATCAGATTTTTACTTTCTCTACGTTTACTATGTACATAGTGTATAGAGAAGGTATTGTATTGCAACCAAAAATTCGATACCGAGGTGTCATCGGAAATACATGTTTTGGGATCCCCTGAATCCAAAAAATCTGAAGTGTTCCATTCACATGATTTTCATGTCTGTAATAAATTAAGTTTAGATAATAAGTTTATTCTTCTATCTACTTAATGCTAAAACATTAGCAGAAATAGTATTATTACTTACTATCTTTATAAATAAAAGGAAAATAAGGGTACACTAAACTAATCGACAGTCAAATTTTTAAAACGTTTGTTGCTATGGGTTTGAAATCCATTTCTTTGTGTGGTCAAACGTTGAAAAGTTCCCTATGAGAAAAGTTTAAGTATTTTAAAACTGAAATCAATAACAAGAAATGTTTTGAAAACGGCCAACTTCTTGAAAAAATATATAGGACATAAATTATGTGTTTCATCGTGATCTATATTTTGTGTGTAGTAAGTTTTGAATATCTCTTACGGTTTTCCAGTTATGCAAAATTCAATAAAAATCATCCAGAATAAAATAGTATTCAGGGGTTATTCCCAGAAAATTCAAGATTTGCATATTATTTGGCAGGTATAAATATCTTAAATATAAGAGATGTTATTCAAGATTGTTAGAGCCATTTTTAAGAAAATACAATTTTTAATTTTTTTTCCCATGTAAAGTGGGGTATTTTGGGTTGGTGGGATTTTCTTGAAAATTCCTTGTCGCATCCTTGGAAGATATCAATCTTAAATACCAAGTTTGGTATGTAATGGTCTTTCGTTTTTGACCTATGCTGTCCATAGGCGCGCGCGCGCGCACACACACATACACACGGACACACATACGGACCTTATTCCAAAAATGCTTTTTTTTAATCAGGGGGACCCCAAAACATGTATTTCCGGTAAAATCTCGGTATAGAATTTTTGGGTGCAATACAATACCTTCTCTATACACTATGCACATAGTACGTTAGAAAAAGTAAAAATGTATTTTTATAAAAAGGTCCGTGTTTGTTTCTATGGATAGCATGGCTCAAAAATGATATTAATGGGATTCGAACATCGGTACTTTGGCTTTGTCTATGTAGGCATTGTGGCGTTTTAACCACTTCAACAGCCTTGGTCATATGCCGTTGTTCTTCGTAGGTGCAATCTCAGCAGATATGCTTTAGGTCAACACATCTTACAGTCCTAATAATCTGTTGTATTTTGTTTTTCAGATATTGTATTAATTCTCAAAGTCTCTTTATATTTGCAGGGATGAAACGGCGGAATGCACTTTCCTTTACGCTACAATGTTTTTAACTAATTTTAGGTGTTTGAGGTTTTTAATTTTGTATTTCATTTGAAATTCATTTGACACAATTATGAATTATTTTATAAACTGTGAACTGCCCCTATAATTGTATTTTGCACGTACATAACACACCAATGTATGATACACTGTATTTTTGAAACTTCTTCGAGAGATGCGCAGAACTGTACCCATTCAGGTGTTTAGTGTAGGTGTTACTGAATCGTTCTTCATTGTACCTAAATGCTATTCGTATATTACATATTTTTAATTTTTCAGTATAAATAAATCATATTTAGTAATGCAGCGGAATATGAACAGTTCCTTATAAACTTAAAAAAAGAAAGACAACATAAAAGTAGAGGTACCTAGCAGATTATAACCTCCAACTGCCTCAAAACACTAGATCGAGTCCATTGACTGCTTCCGTGGTCGAGTGGTCAGCGAGGTCCCGGGTTCGATTCCCGGCTGGAGTGGGTAATTTTTCTTTAACCAGATTTATTCCCTATCCCCCACAGGGTCTGGAAGTATGAATCTGAGAGTGAATGTGCGTGTGTATTAGTAATATAATAATGATTAATCTAAGGTTCTAACCTACAGTAATACGAGTTGTTTCACAAGTCAAAGCCCCCGATATGACCATTCAAGTTAAAGGGGGCTAAACAAATGAAACAATTAAAAAGAAAAAAAACTCCACAGCTAAATAATGCTCTACTTCTCGATCTCTGAAAGTCGAGTGTTTGTCACGGCCCATTGTGGTGCTAACTGTTAATTCATTTTAAGCTGAAACAAACAATTTAGAACCCATAAGCCACAGAATTCCTATCTCAAACTATTTATTTGGACCCCTCTACAATCATGCCAAATTGTGCAGTGTTAAGGGCACAAGTGCGCAGACTTCAACGTCAGCTGAAACATAACTTCCTGTAGTGCATGGTTGCTCGCATAAAAGATGGTGTGTTTCATTCACATCATTTCTCTACATCTCTGCAACAAATTATCGTTAAAAAGCTTATGCTTTTATTTATAGTCTTATTACTTGCTTCCTTGTAAGTAGTAGCAGAATGAGGGAGTACCATAGGTAAAAGTGATAGTCGAAAGCTGGTTGTTATGTGACTGAACTTCCTTTGTTTGCAAGGACAGGATTTGACAAATTCCTGTATGAGAAAAGTATAAGTTTTTAACCAAAACAAACCTAAAAAAAGATCAACTCCATGAAATATATATGACATAAATTATGTGTTTTATCGTGATCTACATATTTTGTGTAGTAAGTTTTTGTCTACCTCTTACGGTTTACCAGTTATGAAAAAATCAATAACAATCATCTAGAATAAAGAGGTTTTTAGAGGATATTCCCAGAAAGTTCATGATATACATTTTATTTGGCATATAAATATCTTAAATATAAGAGATTTTAATCAAAATCTTTACAGCGATTTTGAGAAAATCAAATCTTTGAATTTTTTCCCATGTAAAGGGTATTTTGTTGTGGGAGGATTTTCTTGACTCTGTTGCCAGACTGTGCAGGTAAGGTATTCAATAGCTAATTAATTTCCTGCGGCTCCTAAGTGGAGCATAGGACATCGTTACTATGTTTCCTTGATCGAATATGAATTTATAGTTCGTGAGTTAGCCGCTATGCGCCATGGTGACGAGGGAGCGGTTCGTCGCCCAGAGATGTCACTATGGGACGGTATCACGACTAGTGGACACAAAATGCTGAATTTTGTTCAGAAAATTTCCTCTTCTAAGGTCTGGGGTCATTTTACGTACAAATAAACACTAAAGATTTGTGCGACTAAAACAAACCATCACCCTCCGCCAAGTCTGAACCTGCAATCTTGAATAATCATTGCACTATGGAGGGCCATAATGAATTCAATAAACCTGTCTCCATCCATGGTGTAACGGTTACCATGTTAACCTCATATACCTAAGGTCGCGGGTTCAAACCCGACGGACGGCAATGGATTTTTTCGGGCATAAAAATCTTTAGCATGGGTTCCTACGGAAGGGAAGTAAAGCAGTTGGACCCGTGTCATAGATTGACGGCACGTAAAAGAACTCAAACCTGACAGAGATGCCTCTGAGCAAAATTAAACGATATTTCACACCCAATATAGATTAGGACGCTGAGAACCACAGCAGTTAAACAGCGTCCAAAAATAAAATTCCATTTCGCGTATATTTATTGCCGGTTCTTATAGCCGCGCTTGCTAAAGTGCGTCGTGGCACACGGGAATGTGGGTTCGAATCCCTCCTTAGACATGGCGATTGTTACTTAATATGTGTCTATATGTGTATTTGGAATCAATCAAAAAGCAAAAATAAAAAACGTAAATCAAATCGGTCAACAAAGGTAACGAATTGAAACTGGAAAAAAGGAGAAAAAATAGAATACAGAAAAAATAATGTTGAATTATCTTTGCTACTTTTCAAGATACATGAAATTGTTTGTGTACTTTTTTATTCGTACCTAATATTTGAAATACGCGAAATGTACGCACACACACCCCGACATCCCATGAGTCTGTATGTGTGTGTGTGTGTGTGTGTGTGTATGTGCGTGCGCACGTGCCTCCTAATTTATAATCTGCACAACAGCCAAAAATTATTTTGCATGACATTGAGTGTTTAACATGTGGATTTTAGTGCTGAATTCAATGGTGCAAACAGTTTTTCTCTAGCACACTTAGTTTAAAAAATAAGGTCACTGGCTCTAAATGCTTACATTTATGTTATAGTGATTGATAAAGTAAACAGACGTCGCCCTCCGTGGTGTAATGGTCACCATTCTAGCTTCATATACCCAAGGTCGCGGGTTCAAACCGGCGGAGGACGATGGATTTTTAGGATATAAAAATCCTTAGCATGGATTCCTTTGGAAGGGAAGTAAAGCCGGTGGTCCCGTGTCGTAGATTTACGGCACGTAAAAGACTTCAAGTCTGATACAGAGGCCTATAAGCAAAATTAAGCGGTCTTTCACGCCCAAATTAGAATGGGATGCTGAGAACCATAGTAGTTAAAGAGCGTCCATAAATAACAATCAATTTACAGTAAACAGACTTACATAATAATGATAAAAATAGCATTTATTTTTTATTATTTTTTCTGCTTTAGTTAGTAAGAACCGTGGTGTGATGATATTAATATTTAATGTTGTCTATTTTTGTGTCTCCTAAGAGTAAATAAAACATGTCTCAACTGTTTATAATTCAGCTCCAAGTATCTTGTGCTATTAATCTTATGTTTACTAGTTTGATCCATAGCTGAATCATGTGTTTATTTTTCTGCCCCTTCTCTTACAGATGTTAGTAATCTTCATTCTGCTTTATCTTATGCCCCTACCTGAAAAAGAATACCAGTTTCAATAATGGCAGAATCTGTGATATGTAAGTTGTACTAGTGAGACGTTATGTGCAGTGTGACAGATGAGAATATAAAATAACATAATTTAAAAGTATAATTATTTGGTGATAAATCGTAAATATATTGAATATACATTAGGAATAAATATGTCGCAAGTGTGAATAAATATGCTGATAGCTTCTGGTACGTGTGCGGTGAATATATAATGAAGTCAAATAAATTCATTGAAAAGGCTTATGAATTATATTTTGATCTTACACTTGGTGATTAAAATCCAGTTAGGCTCCCCATGTAGTTTGTATAAATTGTGCCAGCCGGTTAAGAGAGTGGTTTAAGAATACATGTAAAGTTTCTATGCCTTTTGGAATTCGCATGGAACCAATGAATCATGTTGATGATTGCTATTTTTGTATTACTGAAATAGCAGGGATTACGGGTAAAAAAAATCTGATGTGTTCCAATCACATGACTTTCTCTACATATTTGCAACAAATTATTGTTAAAAAGCTCTTACTTCTATTTACCTCATGCGAATCGAGAAAAGATTAACAGAAATAGTCCTATTACTTGTTTCCTTGTAAGCAGAAGCAAAATAAGGGAGTACAATTGGTTAAAGTGATAGTCAAAAGCTGGTTTCTATGTGACTGAAGCTCCTTTGCTTGTATGGACAAGAGTTGACAAACTCCTGTATGAGAATAGTATAAGTTTTTTATAGCTGAAAACAAAAACAAGGGATTCCTTAAAAACGATCAACTCCACGAAAAAAATGTATGTAACATAAATTGTGTGTTTTAATGTGCTCTACATTTTCTGTGTGGTAAGTTTTTGTCCATCTCTTACAGTTTAGCAGTTAGGAATAAATCCGTAAAATTCATCCAGATTAAAGTAGTCTTCAGAGGCTATTTCCAGAAAATTCAAGATATAGCTTTTATTTGTCAAGTAAGTACCTTAAATTTACGAGATTTTAATAAACATCATTAGAGCCTTTTTTAAAAAATCAAAAATTTCGAATTTTTGACCATGTAAAGGGTAGTTTGGGGTGGGGGGGATTTTCTTGAAAATGTTCATGTCGCATTCTTGGAAGATACCAAACCTAAATACCAAATTTAGTTTTTAACGGTCTTTTCGTTTTTGAGCTATGCTGTCCACAGGCACACAGACACACACTCACACACTCACACACAAACATGCACACACACACACGGACTATTTTCCAAAAATGCTTTTTTAGATTCACGGGGGACCCAAAACATTCATTTCCGGTGAAATCTGGGTATCGAATTTTTGGGTGCATTACACCTTCTCTATAGTATGTGTACAGAAAGTAAAAATGAATATCCAAACATTGCATCAGCTATTAGACTTGTTGCTCACAGTGATGAGATGCCTATTCCTGTTCCTCCTGAAATCTGGACATTAGAAGACGAATCTGAAAGAAGTGGTAACCCACTAGTTCCGTCAAGCTCAGGATCAGATTTTGAAGACCCAGATCCCAACATGCATCATGAGGTAACTAAGAAGAGTTAAATGATTTGGTCCGAGAATCTTTCCAAAGCAGAACTTTTATCTATTAGGTTAAAGGAGTGGAATGTTTTACAAAGGGATACATCAATATCATATTTTAAAAAACGAGAAAACTTAATTAGATATTTCAGAAAGGAAGAGAATTTGAGTTACTGTTTTGACATTGATGGTTAAATGAATGCTCTTGGTAAAATTCACAACCCATACAAATGGAGGCTCTTCATAGATGCTTCAAAATTAAGTTTAAAAGCTGTGCTTGCACATTATGGTAATACACAACCAGGCAGTACCGATTGGCCATGCAGTACAAATGAGAGAAAGTTGCAAAAATGTGTAACTATTATTACAAAAAGTGCAGTATGACAAGAAGAACTGGTTCATCTGAGGCGATTTCAAAACGATTGGAGTACTGTTAGGCTTGCAAAGTGGATATACGACGTATTGCTGCTTTTTGTGAGAATGGGATAGCCGTGTCAAACCCAAACATTACGACACTAAAATATGGCCTTCCTCAAGAATATTTCAGCTGAACCATTAGTTTATAAAACAAAGACTCTTTTGCCTCCACTTCATATTAAATTAGGCCTGATGAAGAATTTTGTGAAGGTGTTAGACAAATTTGGAGCAGGTTTCAAATATCTAGAAGAAAAATTTCCAAGGATCAGTTCTTCGAAGTTGAAGGAAGACATTTTTGTTGGACCTCAAATTCGAAAACTAATGACAGATCAACAGTTTGAAAGTAAATGGAAAGATGTGGAGTTTGATGCATAGATATCACTCAAGATCACATTTGAACATTTCTTGGGTAGTATTAGAGCATAAAATTACGAACAATTATTTGAGAAATTACTAGGAGTCTACTGAAATGTAGGTTGCAACATATCCCTCAAAATGCACTTCTTGCACTCCCATTTGAGCTATTTGCCTACAAATCTAGGAAAAGCTAGTGAGGAACATGGAGAACATTTTACCAAAATGCTTCTGAAATGGAGAAGAGGTATCAAGGAAGCTGGAAATCCAATATGCAGCAGATTATCTCATTAGAGAAACCACAAGAAATTACAGAAGGAGCAGCAAACGGCAGAAATTCAACTGACAGTAACATAGGATGGATTTGAAACCGAGATGGCAATGTTTTCATGTGTTTTAATTGGTTATGTTTACCAAATTATATACTTTTACTGTGAAGAATTGCTCTACATATTACAGTAACTTTACATATTTAAAAAGGTTTAGAAAATAAGTACACGATTCACTAAAAAATGACGGTGCCAGGAGAAAATATAACGCCATATTTGAACTCAGCACGTCAAAATACATAAGGAATGATATGTTTTGTTGTCCAGTGATAATACAATGAACCGCACAATTGCAGTTCGTAAAAAAAGGAATTTCGTACTTTTGCCACTTTTCTTTTACCTACAGACTAGCACGGTGACCTTAGCCTTAAGCAACTGTTTTGAATGTATGTTCCATCCATATTTGTTTCAGCTCCGCAAGGTTCCCACGCCCCCAGCGTAGAAACATGACGTCAGAGGACTCACTAGAAAGAGAAAAAATATCCCTAAGCTTCCCATCTCCCATTATATCCTGAAGCTTATGTGTCTACACTAGGTTGTTTTTACCGGTCTTACAAAAATTGTATGCAGCTACAAATCCCGCAGTTGTTATTTACACAACTTGTAGCTGAAGTGGAATTTTTTCTCTTTTACGAGTGAGGAGATTTTTATTACGAACGTAAAGAAAAAACTATAATAAAGCCACATTCCATAAGCCCCACACATTATTGAAGGTTCTCTACTACTGCGGTAACGTCTGCGACTCGCATTTGGATGGTCGCGGTTTGATCCCCAGCGTACGCCCACTCCGTTCCATGAGTTTCTGCGAGGTCAGCAGGTGAATGCTGGGGTGGTTTCTCATATATTACGATTTCCTTTCCATAATTTACCCTTTATTTCGCCCTCTTCCCATCTCTGAGGTATGCTTCTAGGGAATTTATCCTTTTATTGAGAAAGGTGTAATATTACTTACTAGTTTAATTTGGATTAATATTAGTTGATTAAATACTAATTAATAGATAGTTATATAGTAGTAGAAAATATTGTTTATGTATTAGAAAATTTGAAATTGTGGATGAAAGAGTAGTTAGAGGATGCCAATAGCTTAGTTTAATTATTATTTATTTTATTTAGTTCAGTTCATTAATTTTATCTATGATGTTTAATTCTATAAAAGCTGTATGAAGTTTCTGGAAATAAAATACTTCTACAGGTTCCTCACTTAGGAAACTACATGTAGAGATTTTCTCTACACGCACTACGTACATAATGTATAGGGAAGGTATTCCATTGCACCCAAAAATTCTATACCTAGATTTCACCGGAAATGCATGTTTTCACACCTGAATAAAAAAAAAAGCTCTGTGTATGGAAGTCACTGTCAGTGTATGTATGTGTAGTGTCTGTCTGTGGGTCTTCAGAGGCTATTCACAAAAAAATTCAAGATATAAACTTCGTTTTACATAAAAATATCTTAAATATATGCCATTTTGATAAAAAAATTTCGAAAAATGTTCCATGTAAAGGGTATTTGGAGGTGGCGGGATTTTCTTGAAAATCTTCATGTCGCATCCTTGGAAGATACTCAACTGAAGTACCAAGTTTGGTATTTTACCGTTTCTTTATTCGTTTTTTGACTATGCTGTCTAAAGAATCATTCACAGATAGACAGACAGACACATCCTCACGAACCTTTTTCTAAAAATGATTCTCTCGGACACAGGGGATCCACCTGAATAATAATAAAAAAAAACATTTTGAGAACAATTTCCATGTGTGTGTGTGTGTCTGCCAGTTTGTGTGTGCGTATGAGTGTGTGTATGTGTGTGTATGAGTGTGTGTGTCTTTCGGCAGCATAGGTCAAAAACAAAAAGGCCCTAAAATACCAAACTTGGTGTTCAGCTTTAGTATCTTGCAAGGATGCGACACGAAGATTTTCAAGAAAATCCCCCACCCCCAACTACCTTTAATATGGAAAAAATTTGGAAAATTTTGCTTTTTCTCAGAAATGGTTCTAACGATGTTGATTAAAATGTCGTATACTTAAGATATTTACATGACAAATAAAATGTATATCTTGAACTTTCTGGGAATAGCCTCTGAAGATTACTTTATTCTGGAGGAATTTTGCGGTATTTTGCATAAAGTGGTAAACCGTAAGAGCTGGAAAAACCTTACGTAACAATAAAAAAAAAAATGTAGGGCTCGTTAAAAAACATAATTTATGTTACATATATACATTTTTTCGTGGAATTGACCGTTTTTGAGACATTGTGTATTATTGATTGATGTTTTAAAATACTTATACTTTTCTCATTCAGGAATTTTTCAGCTCTTGGGCATACAAAAGGAACTCCAATTGAATAACAACCAGTTTTTAAAACATTTTTATTGCTTTAGTCTATTGATCTCGCTTATTTGTCTTGTGTTTACAAGTAATAAGACCCTTTATGCTAATATTTTCTCGATTAGCATGTTATAAATAGAAAAATCTGATGTATTACATTCACATGACCTTCTCTACATCTCTGCAACAGACTATTGTTAAAAAGTTTATGCTTCTATTTACTTCATGCTAATCGAGAAAAAATTAGCAGAAATAGTGTTATTACTTGATTCCTTGTAAGTATAAGCGAGCACCATAGGTTAAAGTGATAGCTATGTGACTAAAGTTCTTTTGTTTGTATGGACAGGACTTGACAAATTTCTGTATGAGAAAAGTATGTTTTCAAAGCTGAAACCAATAACAAGGAGTAGCTCAAAAACGATCAACACCAGGAAAAAAATGTATATAATACAAATTGTGTGTTTTAACGTGCTCTTCAGTTTTTGTCTGGTATGTTTTGTCTATCTCTTATGGTTTAGCAGTTATGTAAGCTTGCGTAAAATTCATCCAGAATAAAGTAGACTTCAGACGCTATTCCCAGAAAATTCAAGATATACATTTTATTTGTGAGGTAAACATCTTTAATATACGAAAGCTTAATCAAAACCATTACAGCCATTTTGAGAAAATCAAAATTTTTGAAAAAAGTTCCACGTAAACGGTAGTTTGAGGTGGCGGGATTTTTCTCAAAATCTTCGTGTCGCATCCCTGGAAAATACTTAACTTAAATATCAGGTTTGGTATTTTACCGACTTTTCGTTTTTGAGTTGTCGTGTTCACAGACACACGGACACACGGACCACACACACACACACACACACACACCGCACACATACATACACACACACGGAATTTTTTCTGAAAACACTTTTTTTTTTTTATAAAGGGGACCTTAAACATATATTTCCGGTGAACTCTCGGTATAGACTTTTTGGGTGGAGTGCAATACCTTCTCAACACTATGTACATAGTATGCGTAGAGAAAGTAAAAATAGGTTTTTAAACAACAATATGTTGCAGACATGTAGAGAAAGTCATGTGATAAAACATAACATCTAGTTTTTGTTAAGGAACATGGTTGTCAGTTTTCCGTAAAAACTTCTGCATTTACGGTAAATGTTATACAGTTATTAGCTGCATAAAGCCTTCAATTTGATTTTATTCAAGTGGATTTAGGTAACAAAAGCTGAAAATGAAGTTTTCACATTACTTTGGTATGGCAGATGTACATTCACTTCCAAGTGCCCTTAAAGAATTTAAAGCCCTTATGAATCGCTAACATGCTCGTTAGAGCCGCTCTTGACAACCTGAGCACTCTCAAGAGCGGCAGATTCTCAATAAAGCAAGGATCATGAATCCCGAATGTGATTACAGCGCGGAATACAGTTTAAGGCATCGTGATAATATGCTTTATCAAAGTAACAGGCCTCGGAAATTTGCATGCAGTTAACAATATCCCTAGACTTTCAATTACACACGTCGTTCCCGGGCTCATAATCACGTTTTCCAGGCTACAGATACAGGATTGGAAGGGGAGAAGAATCTGGGGATGGAAGAAAACATCCGCTGGATCGGAAATGTGTGATATAAACAGAAGAAGACGAGGGGAATGCGAACTTGACTGAGTTATCTTACTTCTCTGCAGGCAGCGAGCAAACTGTATGTGTAGCAATTAAAAACGTCCATGAAAGCGTGCATATAGTGCGCAATTCGAGATTATGGAAGGAAGGATTGTTAACAGCCAATTACGGAGCACCGTCTCCTTGCTGAAAATCATACACCAACAGAGGCAGGTATTTGGGATCAAAATTATATAACAGCAAGAGTGTAATTCAGTTTATCTGCACGACATTCTAATTCGACTGGATTAGGTCGTCAGAAAAAGGTTTACCTGAAGTGAAAACCTTTCGTTAAAATGAAACCACAATTATGTTCCATTCACATTACTGTTTACTTTCATGTTAGAGATTCATAAGGGGTTTAAAGGCCAATAGGAAGTGAATGTACATCTGTAATACTCAAGTAATGTGGAAACTTCAATTTCAGTTTTAGTTACCAAAATCTGCTTGACTCAAATGAAAATAGAGATTTCAGGGACCAAATGTTGTTGACTAGGTGTATCATCTCTCCTGACAAAAACTGTTGGTAACTCAAACTTTTGCTGCACACATTTACCAAAGTTATGAATAGTTAGTCACCGTTATGATATTTAACACATGATTTACAGTTGTGGACAAAATTAAAATTTGATAGCAAAAATAGGAAGGGGAATAACGTCATATGTAACGATACAAATTACATTTTTTTACTTTCTCTAGACCGTATGCACAATCTACATAGTAGTTAGAGAAAGTATTCTATTCCACCAAAAATACGATGTAGAGATTTCATCGGAAATATATGCTTTCGGGTGCCCTGAATCCGACAAAAACATTGTGTGTGTGTGTGTCTTTTTTTGGTAGTGTTTAACGCCCGCTTTAACTACTTACGGCACCGCAGGTGGTGACACTGATGATACATGAATGAAGATGGAGCACCGGTGGAATGCGATGGCGGGGGAAACCGGAGAACCCGGCCCCAGTGCCGTTGTGTTCAACACAAATCTCACATGCGGTCGCTTGGGATCGAACCCGGGCCGTCTAGGTGAGAGGCGAATGGTGTAATCACTCGGCCACGGCGCGGCCCCTTATGTGTGTGTGTGTGTGTGTGTGTGTGTGTGTGTGTGTGTACAGAATATCTTAAATACCAAATTTGGTAATTAGGTTTTAATACCTTTCAAGGATGAGAATGGCAGATTTTAAAGTAAATTCCCCAACAAAAACTACCCTTTACAAGAGAAAATTTTCTAAAATGTTTATTTTCTCAATAATGGCTATAATGATTCGAATAGAATGCCATACATTAAAGATATTTACACCCCAAATAAGATGCATACATTGAATTTTGTGGGAATAGCCTCTGAAGACCTCTTTACCCGGGACAAATTTTGCGGAATTATGCATAACTGGTAAGCCATAAGAGATAGACAAAAACTGAATGCCAAAAAAAAAAAAAATATATATATATATTTTTTTTATTTTGTTCTACTTCTGCCCAAGCAAACCGTATAACGACAGCATTTAAAACATTTGACTATCGCTTTAGTCTGGTGTGTTTCCTTTGTTCTGATCTACTTATTAGGAATTAAGTAATAAGAACATTCTGCTAATGTTTATTTTGATTAGCATTTTGTAGAAGGAAGAATAATCTTTTGTAAGAAGATTGTTTGCACAACAGCTAGAGAAAAGCATGTGAGTGTAATACATCAGATTTTTTTTCGTAGTCAGTTTATCCTCTCCATATTTTGGATTGTCTCCACCCTAGGGCTTAGAAACGGCTCCTAGGGGTTAGAAGCCTGTCGGAAAGACAACGGCACGTAAACACAGAATGAAGAACCTGGGACGAGAAGTCGACCTATAGCCAGTTATGAGAGTGAGAAAATGGATGATATGAAATGTAAGCGAAATGGATGATAGGAAAGCTGATGATGGAGCAATTTATGGAATAAGTGGCGGGGGAAATTAGAGGATCCGGAGAAAATCTGCCTAGACGCCGTTTGATCCACCAAAAATCCCACCTGCGGGCGCTTGGCATTGAATTCGGCCTTGAGACTACTCTGTCATGGCGTCGCCTCACATTACTTACCAATTTTACAATTCACTATTACTACAAACACTAAAAGTAACAGAAATGGTCTTAACACTTATTTGCTTGTTGAGTTTACTATGCTAAGATTATAGTCCCCTTTTGCTTTCTCCACACGCATTATACATATATTAAGTAGAAAAGTTATTGTATTGCACCCAAAATATCGATGTCGAGATTTCACCGAAAATATATGTATTGAGATCCTCCGAATCCAAAAAAGAAAAACGTTTTTAGAAAAAGGCCCACCCCGTGTGTGTGTGTGTGTGTGTGAGTGTGTGTGTGTTTGTGTGTGTGGACTGTATTTAAGTTTAGTATCCAGGATACAATACGAAGAAAATCAAGAAAATCCCCTACCACAAACTTCTGGTAAATCTGAATTTACTGGGAATAACCGCTAAGAACCTCTTTAATCTGGATGAATTTTGCATAGCTGTAAGTCATAGAAGGCAGATAAAACTCTTTTAATCGGCTTACCCTCGCCATAATTATGACTGACACCACCCTAGGACTTACAAGCGGATGCCTAGGGGTCAGAAACCTGTCGGAGAGCCAACGGCACGAAACCACAAAATGAGGAACCTGAAACGAGAGTTCGGTCCTTAGCCAGGCAAGGGAAATGGGTGCTAAGAAAGGTAATAATGGAGAAATTGATCTAAGGAGTGGCGGAGGAAACCAGACGACCCTGGGAAAACCCTTTTCATCCAACACAAAAGCCACATGCGGCCACTTTGGGTCGAACCCGGACCACCTAGGTGAGAGGCGAGCGATCTAACTACTCAGCCATGGCGCTGCCACAGATCAAACTTAATACACAAAATATGTATCTCTTGTTAAAATATACAATTTATGTCATATATTTTTTTGTAATGTTAACCGTTTTCGAGATTTTCTTTTTTATCGGTTTCAATTCAAAGTTACTAAGCTTCTTTTCAAACGGCAGATTATAATTCTTTTCCTCTTACTTTTATTTTACTCGTGGCCATGCAAAGTGGACCAAATTCCAATCGGTTCTATCTCTTATCTATAACAGCTATAGAAATGCCATCCAGAATGACGATGTCTTTAGGGGTTGTTCCCAGAAAATTCAAGATATACATTTCATTGCCATGAAAATATTTTCAACATAGACATTTTAATCAAAATCGAAGGTAATTTTTCAGAAAATGCTGATATCCTTGGAAAATATGATAATGGACATTTCGTTTTTGAGATTCTTCTATTCACAGCACACACATAAGGAGCTTTTTCTAAAATTGAAAATTTTTACTTCCTCTAGCACATGTAGTGTACATATTAGTTAGAGAAGGTATTGTATTCCACCCCAAAATTCGATGTTAAGATCCCACCTAGGGTCCCCTGAGTACGAAAAAGTATTTTTTTTAGAAAAAGGCCCGTATTTGTTTTTGTGCACAGCATAGCTCAAAAATGAAAAAACAAACAAACAGAAATCAACTATATACTAAACTTGGGTTTATGTTGAACATCTTCCACGAAAATCCTCCCACCACAAACCACCCTTTACATGGACAATCAAAAATGGTTCTAATGATTTTGGTTAAACTACCGGATACCTATTAAAGATATTTACATGACAAATAATGCGTGTCTTTTCAGTTTCATAGAAATGGCCTCTGAAGAGCTCTTACTCTGGATTACTTTTACAGCATTTTGATAACGGTTAAACCGTAAGAGTTAGACAAAAGTTTATGACACAAAATAAATGTATATCTCGTTAAAACATTTATTCTATGTCATGTACATTTTTCTTGTAGAATTGACCGTTTCCGAGATATTCCTTGTTATTGGTTTAAAACTACCTAAACTTTTCTCAAATGGAACTTTGCAAAGCCTTAATTGTTTTACAATACAGGAATCTTTTAAAATGTTGACATTCGCTTTGTCACAATAATTCTCTCATTTCCCTTCTACTTACAAAAAGCAAATAGTAAAAGCATTTCTGATAATGTTAATCTCGATTAGCACGATGCAGATAAAAGAATAATCGTTTATAAGAATAGTTTGAATATGGAAAAGCTAGAGGAAACTATGTGAATGGAACACATCAGACTTTTTTGCTAGATCTATGGGACTCCAAAATACCCATTTCTGGTGAAATTTATGTTTAGAATTTTTGGGTGAAGTGCAATACCTTCTCTAGCTACTATGTACATACGTAGAGGGTACAGCGGGGGACACCTCGGCAACTGCGACCCGGTACTGATCTAATGTGGACTACCACTCCCCGTTGGAAGGGGTGAGAGCAGGAGAACTATAGGCCAGCACACAGGAAGCGCTGAGACGTACGCAAATCCCTAACATTCAGTAGAAGGCAACCCTGGCGCGCCACGGAGGCTATGTAAGCGCCGGGAGGCCGAAAGGAGTCCTCTACAACGGCAAATAGCCTCAACCAGCTCAACCAGAGGGAAGAAAGTTTTACTCTGAGCAATCAACTGTGCCATCTGCCCGCAAAGCCTCAAGCTACACCTGTCGCCCTCCGTGGTGTAATGATTACCATGCTAACTTCATACCCAAGGTCGCGGGTTCAAACCCGGCGGAGGACTATGGATTTTTTCGGGTGTAAAAATCCTTAGGATGGCTTCTTTCGGAAGGGAAGTAAATCCGTTGGTCCGTGTCGTACATTTACGGCACTTAAAAGAATCTCAAGCCTGATAGAGAGGCCTCTGAGCAAAAGTAGGCCCAATTTAGAATGGGACGCTGAGAACCACAGTAGTTAAAGAGTGTCCATAAATAACACGCCATTTCATTTCAAGTCACACCTTCGCCGACCTGAAAGATGAAGAAGGGAAATATAAAGAAGGAATGGAGGGAAAGGAACCGTGATAGATATATAGCACCCCAGAATGCGCCGAAGCGGCGCCAGGAAAAACAGGAAAAACCCAAATGGGGATCAAACCCGGACCTCCCGAATGCCAGTCTCAGACGAAACGCCTGAGCCACCTGGCTCGTCATGTCTTAGGGAACGTAAAAATAATGTCACGTTAGAAGCACGAATTTTTGTTTATTTGATAAGTAAACAATAATGAAGACCTTGGAGGGATGAGAAATTTGATAAATCGCTGAGTCACCAATAACTGATGAAACTAAAAATGTATTTGACACAATCCAATTGCGTCACGGTTAAATCAATTCCTGGTTGCACCGATTTAGCTCTCTGGGTTTCTGTGTTACGCGATTGACGTATGTCACAGCATGTTAAGTTACATTTACAAAGAAGTCACAGTGTTAAGTAGCGCAGCCGCGAGGAAAGACCATAATGTAGCCGTAAGCACAACGACAGTTTGTTCTTTGATCAACTGATTTCGAGAAAATAATTGGTTTTGTTTCAAATTGGACGCGTAATTCCACAAAACTGTACGAAAATAATAGCTTGTTTTTTGTAAGATGTGTAGAGTAACGTATTCTGACATTAGTTTCGGTAGGAATTTAGGGGCATTAATCATTTAAAAGAATTAAAGGAATATTCCGAGCAGCTTTTCAGACGTGAAGTAACTCGGCAACCTTGCGTTGAGGTTGGACAGGTTTCTGAACCAATTTCTGGATATAAACACGTCGCTCGCTTGCAAACACGACGCAGGGTGGTGTAATGGTTCAGCAGATGAGTGCAACTGGCCTTCTGATTGGCCTACAGTCGCACAGTAAAAACGGTAGGAATTCCTTCAGCGTCCTAGTGAGGCGTGTTTATGTACTGACCTAGTGCAAGTGACATTCACACAACCCGCAGCGTTGCCAGCTTTTTTCAACAAAACTAAAATATCTCCGTAGGAAATAGTCAATGACAGAATCATAAGACGCAAAATATGTTCCAAATACGGAGATCTATCGTTTTCAATCAACTTACGATTTTGCATGTCTTCATATATACAGAAAATCGTGTCAGTTGCCATATACCAAGATGTGTTAGTGAGTTTTTTTGGGGAGTGCGGGGGAGACGTGAAGGTATGATGGCACCACTGTTATCTATTGGACAATGCACTGCCTATTTCTATGATTCACAGTTCTAAATGTTGAATATAGTTTTGTGCATAAAACAAGAGCTTCAAATATGCTTATTGCTTTCTCTATATGCACTATGTATATAGTGTATAGAGAAGGTATTGCACTCCACCCAAAAATTCGATATCGAGATTTCACCGGAAATATATGTTTTAGGGTCCCCAATATCCAAAAAAAAGCATTTTCACAAAAAGGTCCGTGTGCGTGTGTGTCCGTGCTTCCGTCGGTCAGTGTGTCCATGTGTCCGTGTGTCTGTGAACACGATAACTCAAAATTGAAAAGTCGGTAAAATACCAAACTTGGTATTTAAGTTTAGTATTTTCCAGGGATGCGACACGAAGATTTTGAGAAAATTCCCCCACCCCAAACTACCCTTTACATGGAACTTTTTTCAAAAATTTTGATTTTCTCAATCATGGCTCAAACGATTTTGATTAAAATTTCGTATATTAAACATATTTTCCTGACAAATAAAATGTATATCTTGAATTTTCTGGGAATAACCTCTGAAGAGTAATTTATTCTGGATGAATTTTACTGAATTTTGAATCTAAACCGTAAGAGATTGACAAAAGCTTATTACACAGAAAATGTAGAGCACCTTAAAACACACAATTTTTTATATACATTTTTTTCGTCGTTTTTGAGACATTCCTTATTTTTGGTTTCTGCTATGAAAAACGTATACTTTTCTCATACAGGAACTTGTCAACTCCTATCCATATAAACAAAAGAACTTCATTGACATAGCAACCAGCTTTTGACTATCACTTCAACCTTTGGTTGCCCCTCATTTCGCTTCTACTTACAAAGAAGCGAGTAATAAGACAATTTCTGCTAATTTTTTTCTGATTAGCATAAAGTAAATAGAAGTATAAGCTTTTTAAGAATAGTTTGTTGCAGGGATATAGAGAAAGTCATGTGAATGGTACACATGAGATTTTTTTTATGACTTTCAAGGTTGTAAAACGATTTTAAACATACTATAATAGCAGACCCGTGGTCGTAGGCTAGACCACTCGCATCTCACCAAGAGTTATATTCTGGCCCGCAAGTGGGATTTGCGGCGGACGAAATGACGATTGGGCAGATTTCCAATGTCATTCCGGTTTCGCCTGCCAATCATTCCGGCTAATGCTCTCTCACCACCACAGCTTTCTCATCCCAGAATCATCCTAGCGCTCGGTACAATATACTCCCTCGACACAAGCATACAAAACTCTCATGTGCCCCACTCACTTCACTTTCTGTACCTGTTCTGCAAAAACTATACATACAAAAAGTATATTTTACTTTCTCTAGCCCGTATGTACAATGTAAATAGTAAATAGAGAAGGTATTGTATTCCACCAAAAAATTCGAAGTCGAGATTTCCCCGAAAATATATTTTTAGATCCCCTGAGAAAAAGGTCTATGCCCAAAAACGAAAAGAGGCTAAACAGCAAACTTGGTATTTGTCTTTAATGTCTTCCAAGGATGCAACAAGAAAAATTTCAAGAAAATCCCCAAACACAAACTACTCTTTGCGTGGAAAACTGTTTCAACATTTTGATTTCCTCAAAAATGGCGGTAACTATTTTGATTATAAAACCATATACATCACAAAAAAAAATGTACATTTTAAATTTTCTGGAAATAGTCTCTGAAGACTGCTTTATTTTTGGCCGAATTTTGCAGAATCTTGCATAACGTTTAAACCGTAAAAGATAGACAAAACCTTCTATACAAAGATATTTATTGTTAAAACACATAATATGTCACATATATTTTTATGTAGAGTCGGCCGTTCCCGATATATTCCTTGTTGTTAGTTTCAATTTTAAAGCAATTAAAACTTTTCTCAAACGGAAAGTGACGTTTCGACCGTGCAAAGCGAACATTGTTTCACATGGGACCTGCTTTTAAAGGATTTGACTCTCAATTCAGCCTAGAGTTCACTTATTTCCCTTCTACTTACAAGGAAGCAAGTAATAAGATACTTTCTGCTAAAGTTTATCTTGATTGGCATATCGTAGATGAAAAACAATCTTTTGTAAGGAAAGTGTTTTGTGTAACAGCTAGAGAAGGTCATATGAATGGAACACGTCAGATTTTATCTATATTATGCTAACCGAGATAAACATCAGTAGAAACAGTCTTAATATTTGCTTTCTTATAATTATAATGGAAATAAGGGAGTACATTAAGCTATAGCGGTAAATAACCCTTTAAAAGCGGGTAGTAATGTCATTCAACTGAAATTAGGTCCTCCTTGCATGACCAGGAGTAAAACAAATAAAACAAATGGGATATAAAACGAATGATCGCTTTTTTACTTTCTCTATACTCACTATGTACATAGTGAATAGCGAATGTATTGTTACTTTCTCTATACTCACTATGTACATAGTGAATAGCGAATGTATTGCACTCCACCAAAAAATTCGATACCGAGATTTCACCGGAAATATATGTTTTAGGGTCCCCTGTATCCAAAAAAAGTATTTTCAGAAAAAGGTCCGTGTGTGTGTCCGTGTGTGTGTGTGTCCGTGTGTCTGTGAACACGATAACTCAAAAACTAAAAGTCGGTAAAATACCAAACTTGGTATTTAAGTTTAGTAGACACGAAGATTTTGAGAAAAATCCCCCCACCACAAACTACCCTTTACATGGAACTTTTTTCGAAAATTTTGATTTTCTAAAAAATGGCTCTAACGATTTTGATTAAAATATTGTATAACAAAATTATTTACCTGACAAATAAAATGTATATTTTGAATTTTCTGGGAATAGCCTCTGAAGACTACTTCATTCTGTATGAATTTTTCATAACTACTAAACCGTAAGAGATGGATAAAAGCTTAACCCACAAAAAATGTAGAGTACGTTGAAACACACAATTTATGCTGTGTACATTTTTTCGCGGAGTTGATCGTTTTTGAGATATTCCTTTTTCTTGGTTTCAGCTTTGAAAAACATACTTTTCTCATACAGGAATATGTCAACTCCTGTCCAAACAAACAAAGGAACATCAGTCACATAGTAACCAGCTTTTGGCTTTCACTTTAACCTATGGTACTCCCTTATTTCGCTTTCGTACAATAAAACAAGAAATAAGACTATTTCTGCTATTTTTTCTCGATTAGCATGAAATAAATAAAAGATAAGCTTATTAACAATAATAATTTACAGAGATATAGAGAAGGTCATGTGAATGGAACACATCAGATTTTTGAAATTGAACTTGAATGAATAACAAGGAAAATTACGAAACTGTTAATAAAAGAAAAAAAAAATCCGTTGTGGTAAACTCACATGTCTTTCTCTAGCTGCTCTACAAACAAACCTCTTACAAAAGATTATTTCTTTCTACATCATAATAATCGAGATAAACTTTAGTGGAACATTCTTATTACTTAGCTGCCTATAAGTAGAAGGCAACTAAAGGAATGCGCTATGCTAAAGTGATAGTCAAATGTTTTAAAAGCTGACGTTATGCGATTGTCATTGAAATCGCTTCTTTGTTTGGCCAAGAATAGAACAGAAGAAAAACGGACACCTCGTGTCTGAGAAAAGTACAAGCACTTCACAATTGAAACTAATAACAGGAATAATTCGAAAACGGTAAACTCCGCGAAAAAAATGTGTAAGACATAAATTGTGTGTTGTAAAATATCAATATTTTTTGTGTAGTAAGTCCTTGTCTATCTCCTACGGTTTATCAGTTATGCAAAATTCAGTAAAATTCATCCAGAATAATCAGGTCTTCAGAAGCTATTCAAGATGTACATTTTATTTGTGATGGAAAGCTTTAACATTGGTATTTTAATCAAAATATTTAGAGCCATTTTTAAGAAAAACAAAATGTTCGAAAATTTTTCCATATAAAGAGTCGTTTGGAGTGGGGGGATTTTCTTGAAAATCTTCGTGTCGCATACTTGGAAGATAGCAAATTTTAATACCAAGTTCGGTATTTAACCGCCTTTTCAATTTTGAGCTATGCTATTCACAGACACACACAGAGACAGACACGCACACAAACGGACCTGTTTCTAAAAATGCTTTTTTTTGGATTCAGGGGATCCTAAAACATGTATTTCCGATGAAATCACGGTATTTAATTTTTGGTGAAATACAATTTCTTCTCTATCCACTATGTAGGTACATTTTACATACGGGGCTAAAAAGGAAAAAAAAAAAAAAAAAAAAAGCAGGTGCTGTATCTGCCAGAAAATTCAATACATAAATGTTATTTGTGATGAAAACGTGCATCTTGTGATAGAAATATAGTAGTTCTGAATTCTTTTTTGAGTCGTTATTTTACAAGCGCACAACTGATACACGAACTGACGCACACGCATACATTTTTTCTAAAAACTCAGGGACCTCTAACCATGTATTCCTGATGAACTTTCGGTTTTGATAGATGTAATAAATACTCCCCTATCTACTAAGCACATAGTTTAGGTAGATAAGGTATGCATGATGTTTGTGCCACATTCACCAGACTTTCCCTATCCATTCTGCAACAAAATATGTTTACATCAGCATGTTCTTCTACTCTACATGCTAATCGAGAAAAGCATTAGAAAGAATTGATTTACTGCATATTTCCTAGTATTCTCAGGGATAAAATAGGTTTGTTATACCTAGAAGTCTATTCTGTTTATTGTTATTGTTATATAATAATATCTCCACTTCTGAGTTCTCGGCTTCGTCAAAAACAGGGAAACACACACTCAGATTTTTCGAAAAACATTTTTTTGGGTTCAGGAGACGTCAAAACGCGAATCACCGTTGAGCTCTTGATATCGAATTTGGGTTGGAATACGGTTCTTTCTCTACCTGCATGATGGAGACACTAAAAGTGGCTTTCTTTTTGGAGTCAAGGGGACCTCAAAAAATCTGATGAGTTCCATTGGCATAACTTTCTCCAGCTGTTCCAAACAAACTTTCCTTACTAAAGATTATTCTTTTTCATGCTAATCAAGTTAAACATTGCTAGAATTGCTCTTATTACTTACTTATCTGTAAGTGGAATGAAAACAACGGAATACACCAGGCCAAAAGCGACAGTCAAAACTTCTAAAAGCTGGACGATATGTAGCTTAGGTATGAAGCTTAAAACTGAAACTAATAACTGGAAATATCTCATATAGCTTGTATGTTTTAATGAGATCTGTATTTTTACTTTCTCTACACTTACTATGTACATAGTGTATAGAAAAGGTATTGCACTCCACCAAAAAATTCGGTACCGATATTTCACCGGAAATATATGTTTTAGGGTCCCCTGTATCCAAAAAAAGTATTTTCAGAAGAAAGATCCGTGTATGTGTGTGTCCGTGTGTCCGTGAGTCCGTGTGTCAGTGTGTCTGTGAACACGATAACTCAAAAACGAAAAGTCGGTAAAACACCAAACTTGGTATTTAAGTTTAGTATCTTCCAGGGATGCGACACGAAGGTTTTGAGAAAAATCCCCCACCCCAAGCTACCCTATACTTGGAACTTTTTTAGAAAATTTTGATTTTATAAAAAATGGCTCAATCGATTTTGATTAAAATATTGTATATTAAAGATATTTATTTACCTGACAAATAAAATATATATTTTGAATTTTCTCTAAATAGCATCTGAAGGCTACTTTATTCAGCATGAATTTTGCATATCTACTAAACCGTAAGAGATGGACAAAAATTTACAATACAAAACCTGTAGAGCACGTTAAAACACACAATTTATGTTGTATACATTTTTTTTCGTAGAGTTGATCATTTTTGAGATATTCATTTTTCTTGATTTCAGCTTTGAAAAACTTGTACTTTTCTCATACAGGAATTTGTCCACTCCTGTCCATACAAACAAAGGAACATCAGCCACATAGCAACCAGCTTTTGGCTTTCAGTTTAACCTATGGCACTCCCTTATTTCGCTTCTACTTACAATAAAGCAATAAATAAGACTACTTATAATAGTTTTTCACGATTATCATGAAATACATAAAAGATAAGCCTATTAACAATAATGTGTTACAGAGATATAGAGAAAGTCATGTGAATGGGACACATAAGATTTTTGTGTAGTAAGTTTTTGTCTCCTATGATTTACCAATTATTCGAAAATTATACAAAACTCATGGAAAATGAAGAGGTCTTCAGCGGCTGCTCCCAGAAAGTTGAAGATATACATTACGTTTATCGTGAAAATGTCCTAAACATATGACATTTTAATAAAACATTACAGCAGTTTTTGAAAAAAATAATTTTCCATAAAAATATTCTATATAAAGTGTCGTTGGGGATGGGGAAATTTTCTTGAAAATTGTCGTGTGGCATTTTTAGAAAATATGAAGTTTGGTATTTCACCCACTTTTCATTTTTGGGCTATGCTGCCCCAGACACACACACACACACAGAAAGTCAGACAGAAACAGACTCACATACACGAGCTGTTTGTAAAAATACTTTTTTATATTCAAGGGGTCTCAAAACATGTATTTCCGATGAAATCGTGGTATCAAAATTTTGGGTGGTATATAATTTGCACCAGCTGTGTACTTGTATGGAGATGGTAGAGAAAGTAAACAGAACACAGGGGAAAACCGCAGAAGAAAAACCTGATGTGTACCATTCACATGACTTTCTCTACATCTCTGCAACAAATTACTCTTAGAAAGCTTATACTTCTATTTACTTCATGCTAATCAGTAAAAACTTAGCAGAAATAACCATATTATTTGCTCCCTTGTAAGCAGAAGCGAAATAAGGGGGTACCATAGGTTAATGTGATAATCAAAAACTGATTGTTATGTCACTGAAGTTCCTTTGTTTGTATGGACAGCAGTTGACATGAGAAAGGGGTAAGTTTTTCATGGCGGAAACCAAAAATAAGGAATGTCTCAAAAACTACGAACTCCACGAAAAAAATTTACATAACATTTGCTCTACATTTTTTGTGTAGTACGTTTTTGTCCTTCTCTTACGGTTTAGCAGTTATTCAAAATTCAGTAAAATTCATCCAAAATAAACTACTCTTCAGAGGCTATTCCCAGAAAATTCAAGAGAAACATTTTATTTGTCAGGTAAATATTTGTAATATACGAAATTTTAATCAAAGTCAATAGAGCCATTTTTGGGAAAATCAAAATGTACGAAAAATGTTCCATGTAAAGGATTGTTGGAGGTGGGGGATTTTTCTTAAAATCTTCGTGTCGCATCCCTGGAAGATACTAAACTTAAATACCAAGTTTGGTATTTAACCTACTTTTCCTTTTTGAGTTATCGCGTTTACAGACATACGCACACACACACACGGACCTTTTTCCGAAAATGCTTTTTTTAGATATAGGGGACCCTAAAACATATATTTCCGGTGAAATCTCGGTATCGAATTTTTGGGTGGAGTGCAATACCTTCTCTATGCACTATATAGTACTTATAGAGAAAGTAAACATAGATTAAAAGAGTTTATAATTGAACTCATTTTATATTTGCACAAGTTTCCTTTTGAGGTTATGTTCTTTGTGAAATATTTTGCTAGTTCCTCTCATCCTTTGGCATTAGTTACGTTGCACACTGGCAAGTCTGCGCGTTTGATGCTCGGCGAGTACAAAGACTTCAACTTTCATCCTGTTTAAGCCTCATTACGCGCGTACAAAAACAAAACGTTCTTTGTGTCTAGTTTCCTATCCACAGGAATGTATCTTAGGAGGAATAGCAGCTCTCTCGGTTTGTTCTTTGAGGTTACCTCATTACTTTAAAATATACTCGTCTCTTTTCTCTTTTCTATCTCCTCTAGGAAATGGTTACGAATATTTAAACAGGTAATGTGCCAGTTCATCTTGCACCTTCCATTTTTGCATGCAATTAGGAAAATATAAAACCCCTGGCTTTGCACGTACGCTTTGGTGCATAAAAATCCTTATTTCCATAGACCAGGAGCAGAATGTAGGGTGCTGTTACTAATTTTACTCCATGTGAAGCATTGGAGCCTGCTGCTATGCGACGTAATGGAATGTTTGGCAACCTAAGATCTTACTCACTGCATGCGTTTCTTTCTCTGGCTCATATGTACAATGCACACAGGGTGTAGAGAAAGTATGGTATTCTAACCAAAAATGCGATTCCGAAATTTCACCGGAAATATATGTTTTGTGGCCGAAAATTTTATTTTTTGAATAAGGTCCGCGTATCCGTGTCTGTTTGCGTCTTTTGACAGCCCACCGCAAAAACGAAATCAGTTAAATAATGAACTTGGCATTTAAGTTAAATATCTTCCACGAATGGGACTCGAAAATTTTTAAAAATAATCTCCCCACCTACAAATATCTAACATGGAAACATTTTCAAAAATTTTGGTTTTATCAAAATAATTATAACGATTTTGATTAAAATATTTTATGTTTAGGATATTTAAGTGACAAATACAATGTATATCTTGAAATTTCTGTAAATAGCCTCTAAAGGACTCCTTATTCTAGATGAATTTTTATGAATTTTGCACAACTGGTAAACCGTAAGAGATAAACAAAGACTTATAACTCAAAAAAGTTAGACTTTATTAAAACACACAATTTATGGCATAGACGTTACTTTCGTGGAGTTAACCATTTCTGGGATATTCTTTGCAATTGGTTTCATCTTTAAAACACTTAAACGTTTCTCATATTGGAGCTTTTCAACTCCTGGCCACGTAAAGAAATGGATTTATATCCCATGCCAATCACGTTCTAAAACATTAGAGCATCGGTTTAGCCTAGTGTATCTCCTAATTTCTCTTCTACTTATAAGGAACTAAGTATTAAGACCGTTTCTCTAATGTTTATCTCGATTAGCAAAAAGTAGATAGAATAATAAGTTTATTAACAATAATTTGTTACAGAGATGTAGACAAAGTCATATGAATGGAACACATCTCAACTGAACATGAGCTAATGAATGTCAATACAACTTTTCTTAAAAGAAATGAAAGGTTTTCGCTGCACATGTACATAATTTCTATCATATTAAAAAACTAAGGTATTTGACTATTGTAGTACTAACTTACATACAAAGTCCTGCTGTTGAATTTCAGGGGCCGTGAATTTCCAACTCCACTTGTGAGAAAATTTTACTTTCTCTACACGTACTATGCACAAAGTGCATAGAAAATATATTATATTGCACCCAAAAATTTAATACCGAGATTTCACCGGAAATACGTGTTTTGGGTACCCTAAATCCAAAAAAAGCATTTTAAAGAACGGTCCGTGTGTGTGTGCGTTTGGGTGTGTGCGTGTGTGAGTAAGTGTTTGTGGACAGCATAGCTTTAAAACAAAAATATCGTTAAATACCAAGATTTTCAAGAAAATCCTTTCACCCTCAACTACCCTTTACATAGAACTTTCTTAGAAAATGTTTATTTTCTCAAAAATAACTTTTAACAATTTTGATTAAAATATCGCATATTAAAAATATTAACCTGACAAACCAAATGTATATCATGAATATTCTGGGAACAGCTTCTGAAGACTACTTTATTCAGTATGAATTTTACCGAATTTTGCGTAGCTGGTAAACTGGAAGAGATAGGCAAAGCTAACTTAACAGAAAATGTAGAGCTCGTTAAACACGCTATGGTATATACATATTTTTATGGTATAAACATTTTTTTCATGACGTTGATCCGTTGTGAGATATTCCTTGTTATTGGTTTCAGTTTTAAAATACTCACTTTTCTTATATTCCAATCCACACAAACAAATTAACTTCAGTCACATAGCAACCAGATTTTGACTATCACTTTAAACTATGGTATTCCCTTATTTCCCTTCTCCTTACAAGGAGGCAAGTAATAAGACTATTTCTGCTAATTTTGTCTTGTTTAGCATGAAGTAAATAGAGCGTTTTAACAATAATTTGTTGTAGAGGTGTAGAAAAAGTTATGTGAATACAACACACCACATTTTCGTTAAACAGTTAAAGTGACCAAATGAAGGATGTATGCTTGCAAGAGGAGGGTAAATTAGCAAGGACATGAGACCAGAAGAAATTATTTTCTAAAAGCTGCACTAGATAGTTTATTTGAAAACAGACTCTGACAAACACGGGCAATACGTAGAAATTAAAAGAAGAGCTTATAAAATGGAGGATGGAGGATTTACAGCAGGTATTGGGTTTGAGCCGAAAGCCATATTTGATCAGTGAATGTAGCTTCGATGGTACACATCGTTCCATTATTCACAGTGGAGTACAATATTGAACAATGCCTTATACTGGCGTTTGTGTAATGTTTTTCACTGCCTGATACTGTTATTTAACAAAGCAAGTGGCGTGACGCTATTGAAAACAAATGAAACAATTCCATACATGTCCATTGCGCTTACGCTTCTCCAGGATATCATTTTGTTCCACATAATAACGTTATAATTTCATCCATTTTCCAGCTTTTACACTATCCAATATAAGTTTATCTCAGGAAGATAAAAGCTGCTTTTAACTAATTTTACTGTTTGCATTTGAAATATCACAATGGAATTGTCAAACCATTAGTCTGTAAATTAACCAAAAATAGCCCATTCCACATCATAGGAATCATGATATAGCGACAAATCCAGTAATAAAATTAAATCTCTTGATAGCACCAGTTGAATGTTCTTTGTTATCTAATTACTTTAGAAGCGCTTTTATAGTATACGTAATTTCAAAATAATATTCACCTTAAAACAAAAGCCTAATTTATAATCCACGGGGTGTAAGTTAGTCCTTGGTTATTACAAAATGACGCCTTCCCTCTTTTATAGCAAACCAGGCAGAGCAGAAACGCCAGCGGGGTATGGTCTTTCTTCATTTGTCTGTTTTTCACTTCACTTGCAAGAGTTGCAATACAATTGTTGTCTTCTTACCCTCATACTAATTAGAGAACATACTCGTAATAGTTTTAAAATGGACTAACCTTCTAAAACAAAGAAACCTGAGGCGTTTTTCCTGGCCAAATTAGAAAAGGGCTGTAGAAAAAGTGGCAACATAAGGCAATGGTTCCGATAAATTTGGAAAATCCACAGTATAAAAGTTATCTTACTGAAATTTATACCAGTTATTATTCACAATAACAGTGATATTTTTGCCAAGTATGAAAATTCTTGCCTACATGGTTCTTAATTTTTGTTTGGCTTAACGTCCTTTAACCTAGTTGGTCATATCGGACGATGAATGAAATTAGTGAAATGATGCTCAAATGATCTGGGGGTCTATGGAGCTTAAAGTTACTCGACATTCATCTTCACAGGACAAGGGAAATCTCCGAAAAAAACCTTGTCCGGGTAACTCACCCTAAGCGAGATTCGAACTCACGACCTTTTGAATGTGAGGCAGACACACTACCTACCACCACACTACCCAGGCGGGTTTCTAAAAATTATAATAGTTATTGTCTAAATAAATGGTCCCAATAAAAATATTAATATTAAAGTATAGTTTTTACAGAAAAAGGGGTATGTCGTTTTATATTTTCATATTAGCGTTAATTAGTAAATAAAAATCATTAGTTTTTGCAATCTCCAAAACTCACGATTTTTCAATTTAATGACTCGTGACCTCTTGAATATGAGGCAGATACGCTAACCCCATAAACCGTTAGAGCTATATTAATGAAAATAAAAATGTTAGAATATTCTTCTATTTAAAGACCAGTTTCGAGTGGCGTATTTTCTTGAAAACCTTCGGGTCACATTATTGAAAAATGCTGAGCTTAAAAAATTTCAACGGTATTTCATTTTTGAGTTGTGTTAACACACACATACACGAACGTCTTTCTACAAATGCATTTTATGGCATTAAGGGGACCTAATATACACTATATACGAATAAATGGGTGTTCATTTTTTTACTCTGTGTGTGTGTGTGTGTGAGAGAGAGAGAGAGAGAGAGAGAGAGAGAGAGAGAGAGAGAGAGAGAGAGAGAGAGAGATTGGACAGGATGGCTAAAAACGGACATTCGTTAAATATTAAACTTGGTATTTATTTTGCTATCTTACAAGGATGCGATACCAAGATTTTCAAGAAAATCTACCATACTCTAAGCACCCTTTATGAAAAAAATCGATTTTTTTCCAAAATTGCTCCAAAAATTGTGTTTAAATATCTATATTAACGGTATTTACATACAAATAAAATCTACATGTTCTGGGAATAGCCCCTGAAATCCTCTTCAATCTGGATGAATTTTGCATAACTGGTAAACCGTAAGATATAGACAAAAACTTATTACACAAAAATGTAGAGCTCTTTAGAACACAGCATCTGTGTCTTATACATTTTTTGTAAAGTTAAGGATTTCCAAAATATTCTTTATTATTGATTTCAATTTTATAATAATAATAATTTTCTCAAACACGAAGTGGAAATCCTTTTACCTTTAGCTTTCCTCCTGGCCATGGAAACAGAACAGAGTTTCAAAGTCAATCGCACAGCTTTTAAAAAAGTTGACTGGCACTTTAGCTTAGTGTATTCCCTTATTTCTTTTCTACTTACAAGGTGATAGCCAATTTCTGCTGTCTATGTCGCTAATATTTGATTAGCATGAAGTAGATAAAAGAAAAATATTTTGCAGGAATAGTTTGTTTTAGAATAGGTAGAGGAAGTAATATGAATGGAATACCACACGTGCTTTACTTTTACCTTCATAGTACATGATACATAGGTAGAGGAGGTATTGCACTCCACCCAAAAATGTCCATACCAAGATTTCACCGGAAATACACATTTTATAATCCTCTGTATTCAAAAAGCATTTTTAGAAAAAGGTTCGTCTTTATATGTGTGTGTGTCTGTGAACATAACTCAAAAACGAAAAGTTGGTAAAATGCAAACCTTGGTAGTTAAGTTTAGCATCTTCCAAGGAAGCGACATAAAGATTTTGAGAGTAATCCCCCCACACCAATTTCACTATAGATGGAAAAAATTTTGAAAAATTTTACTTCATCAAAAATTGCTGTAACGATTTTGTTTAAAATATATTAAAGATATTTACATGACAAATAAGATGTAAATTTTGAATTTATTAGGCATAGCCACTGAAGAGCTCTTCATTTTGGTAGAATTTTACATACCTGATAAACAGCAAGAAATAGATAAAACGTTGCAGCAACAAAGAAGTAGATCAAATTAAATCACACAATTTATGTCATATATATTTATTTGTTATTAATTTCAGTCATAAAATACTTAATATTTTATGATATGGAAATTAGTAAACTCCTGACCATGCAATCCACATGACAACCAGCTTTTAAAATATTTTCCTATCGCTTTAACCTAGTGTACTCCCATATTTTGCTTTTGTTTACAGGGAAACAAGTAATAACCACAATTTCTGCTAAAATTTATCACGATTAATATGAAGTAGAGAGGAGAATAAACTTTTTAACAATGATTTGTTACAGAGATGTAGAGAGAGTCATGGGAGTGGAACACATTAAGCTTTTCTTTTGAAGTGGACATTTGCCTTATTGTTAGTAGGTCTTCATGTGTTAGTCATATCCATGTAGACATATCCGTGAGCCTACGGCGAATTTGATGGATTCTATACCGAGTTGTGTACAGGAAGATCCCGTAAGCCGATCAGCTTGTGGGTACACACCTCTATCGGAGGAAAGGATAGGCAAAGCCAAGCGACTGAATGGATATACCAATCCATTTGCACAGCGTAAAGTGTGTTTGCGCGTCATATTACCTTCTATGGCTTGATCAAGAAGTTACGATACAGGCCGATGGAACCCAAAGTGTTCGCTTCTGCTGTCGAAGAAGCTAGAGCATGTTTGGAAAATCTTTTCACTAATAATAAAACTGTTATACGTTAAGCGATGCCAGAATTACGGTCGCATTAAATTAATAATACAACTTAGAGAAACAAATAGCGGAGGATGGGGGAGGGAGGTCTTTTAAATGACTGTACACATGAACAAAGAAGCGGTTAAGTGTGGTTAAGATTAGACGCCCGAAAGGCAACAAGATAATATGACTAAAGCTCGGTTTTGGGTTCCGAAACACAGAGTTTCGAGTGTACAGAACGTTCATTGAAAGGGTAGTGTTCCACAAGTAGTTCACTACATGTCCTGACAAATATATGCAGCGTTCTAGTTCATAAAGTAACACAATAAAACAATTATATCATAATATGATTAGTAAATAAAATGACCCTGCACATTTACAAATAAAAGTAAAGTGCTGGATACAAAAAAATCAGAATAATTTTCACAACTCTGAAAACACAATGAATATTAATCAACCGAACTCACTAAGAATTCACTGTAGTGAACTACAAGATACAGATTTACTGTATCGAAAGAAAATGCTCTCCTCCTGTCACTCAAAATAGTTTGAATCATCAGCAAATTCGACCGCTACCCTTTTGCATTTTCGACATTTTTTTTAATTTACGTTCTTTTTCAGTGTTTACTATTTAATCTATTAGCAGAAACTTAACGAGGTCAAGTAGTGAGCAATGCTAGATGGTGTAACATGTTTCGAAACGGGTTGTAGAGACCACGCCTATTCCATTACATATACTCTAGTGTGCACCGAACCTCAATCCGGCATATTTTGTACCCTGGATCGAACTCTACTGATACTGGAGTGAGAATTTATCCATTTTACCGAGAAGGGAAATCATGGACTTATATTCTGGCTGCATGCAGTTAAACAGAAATATTAAGCAGTCAATATTTACCACCACAGTTTCTGTATTCCAAACGGGGAATGAAGGCTTGTATAGATGGAAGCTGGGCATCATAAAATGGGGTTATTTCTAAGATTCGGCAAAGAAGATAAATTGCTATTGAGAACGTAAGAGGGGTGTATAAGAGCAAGGGATGCATTATTCTTAAGTCAGAATATTATATTATATCATATCATATTATATCATATCATATCATATCATATAATATCATATCATATATTATGACATCATATTATATTATACTATATGATATCATAATTTGTAGTTAAGCTTCACCTTAATTGTTGCTCATTTGATGTTTTTATCTTCATTCATTTCTCTGTTATGTTACTGCGTAATAACTAAATGTGTACTTTTCTGTTTTACAAACATCTTACCATAAAGAACAGAAGAGGAGACAAGGTACACGAGAATAAGGTTGTGGTTATTCTTAATCATCAGACTACTGTATATATTATATGTAATGCCAAGTTTATGGTTGAAGTTCATTTTAATTGTTTGTCATTATTTTTGTGATTTTTCTGACCTGTATGTTGTTATTTTGCAATAACTAAATGTACATCTTTAAAATTTAACAACAAATCTTACTGACTACCTCCGTCGTCGAGTGGTCAGTGATCTAACTTCTCACCCGCTCCGGGTTTGATTCCCTGCTGGGGGAGGGAATTTTTCTTTAACCAGAATTTTTCCCTATCCCCCACAGAGTCTAGAAGTATGAATGTGAGATTGTGTGTGTGTGTTTGAGGAAAATAAAACGATTTAAACCCAACGTAAAGAACCTACAGACGACGAGTTGTTTCTAATGTAAAGTCCCCGATATGACTTTAGATGTTAAAGGGGGCTATATAAATTAAACAATAAAAATAAAATCTTACTGTAAATATCCAAAGACAGGAAAAACACGTATGGCTATGAGACGCGTGCGATTGTTCATATTTCCAAATTTATAGTGAACATTTTTGAAATAAAAGTCCTTCGACTGCTACTGAATAATACGAGGAACATTGATGTGCATAACTGAGCAACATTGAGTGTGATATACTTCTCTATAGTTTCCTAGGCGATCCTTTATATTATGATTTTAATAAAGCATCGTTAAACCATCAGTCCATATAGCTGCTAAACATTGAGTGTTGTCTCAAATCGTATTTATCCTCTGTATTACGTGTTTGAAATCACATTGTGTCCAACATTAATATTACATGAAACTGACTAGTCACGTTGTTCAGTTGGCAACCAGCTCGTGCGTAAACGTTTTGGGGATGATTGTATGAGCATAGGAAATTTAAATTTCTATACTAACAACGTCGTCTTCTTAGCGCGGTGGTGGCGCGGCTGCTTGCCAAGCGAGAAACCTGGGTTCTATTCATGGTACCGGCGTGGGGAATTTTCCCCTGGTGAAAGACCAGGTGCGGGTTGCACTCAGCCTCGTGAGGACCCTGGCGGCCAGTTCAGGAGCTACTTGATTGAGAAGTAGCAGCTCCAGATCGAGAAGACTGTATCAACCGGCCGGGAGGGATTCGAGGCGCTGATCACGTCTCATCCTCCAGTACTGCACCCTTCGAGCCGAGATGGGGTTTACAGTGGCTGGGTGGCAGGCCAAGGTCCCTTGTGGGGTGTCGTGCATAGAGTTACGTTATACTAACAACATCCATGCAGTGGGTTGCTGTTAACTGGCAATGACACAGTTAGTGTATCAGCTTGTGGTTGCTGAGGAGGTGGACGTGGAGAAACAGGATTGAACCAAATTTGAAGAGAAAGCAACAGGATATGAATTCTCAATGTTGTGTATATTAAAAGTTGAATCGTAAGATTAAGTATTAAGAGTATTATTTAATAATGACACAAACATTTAGAAAATACCGTATATCATTATAAAGAATTATAGCAGTAAGACATTGAAAATTGTATATCAAAATAGTTAATATGAATATTTTTATTATACAACCACACGTTTATCAATAATCCCATTTAAGTTTAATATAAATATTATTAAAATATATAAGCAGCAAAAAGAATGTAATGAAGACTTTATACATCACAACATTTATTGTGTAGAATTTAATTTTGTATCATGAGATGATGATCTTCTACATAACAAAATAGTTGGTTAATTATCTATTTACTTATTAATAGATTTATTTATATATTTTACAAGTTATTGGATGAGATCATATTAAATCTAACAGGTTTTCTTTAAATTTGAAGAATACAATTGCGAATTAATTTCACTTTTTCCTGTTTCTAAAAGGAAGCGTCAAGACAATAATTTCACATTTTATAATTAACTGTGGAAAATTTACAGTTTGTGAACAATCAGATTTTTGCTTCCCCTGTAACTTTTGGTTTTTGGACATAATACAATTCGAAATGGTTATCCATATATTTTATTAATAAACAATGAGAAGAAAAATAATTTTAATAAATAATTTCATATATTTAAATCAACGAATAATGCAAACATCTGGAATGTTCCATTCACACTACTTTCTCTACTATTGATACAAAAGATCATTGCTTTAATTACATCATGCTAATATAGATAATCATTAGCAGAAATGGTTGTTTTATTTGCTTCTAAGCAGAAGAGAATGGGTAGCCAAATATTTTAAAAAGCCGGTCACAGTGTGAAACAATTCAAATTTGGTTCTCTTTGCATGCCGGGAGTAAAACGTAACTCATATGAAAGAAAATTACTTGCCGTTTGAGAAAAATTCACATAGTTTTAACTGAAACTGTTGTATAGAAATATCTAGGAAACGGTTAACTCTAAAAAATACATATGACATAAATTGCGTGTTTTAACGAGAACTGTGATTTTTGTATGCTAAGTTTTGTCTATCTCTTGAGCTTCACCAATTATGCAAAGGTCATCCAAAAAAGAGGTCTTCAGAGGCTATTTTCAGTAATTTCAAGATATATGTGCATTTAGTTAGTCATGAAAATATCTTAGAGTATGTTATTTTAATCAAAATCGTTAGAGCCATATTTGATAAATTAAAAAATATGTATGTGTATATATATATATATATATATATATATATATATTGGTGTATATATGTATGTGTATGTGTGTGCGTGCAAACATATGCATGTCTGTGAACATCATAACTTAAAGCAAAATGTCCATTAGTTAATAAAATTGATATACTGCACGTTAAAGTTTTATATATTTTAAGGATATAACGCGAATATTTTCAAGATAATACCCCAACTATATTTAACATGAAATATTTTTAGAAATGTTTGATTTTCTCAAAACTAACTAATGAATTTGATTAAAATACCACATGTTAAGATATTTTCATGACAAATGAAACATATCTTGAACTTTCTTGGAATACTCACTGGGGTCATATTCATTTTGGATTTACACAATTATAAACTAAACGATAATTTACTACATAGAAAATGTACATCTCGTAAAACACACAATATTAGTTTAAATACATTTGTGTAGTTAAACCATTTCAAAGATATGCCTGGTTATTGTATTTAAATTTAAAATACTTATACTTTTCTTCTATGGGATTTTGTCTACTCCTGGCCATGGAAAAGAACGAATTTCAATTATAAAGTAACTAACTTTTAACAGATTCTTTAGCTTAGTATTCTCTCATTTCATTCTATTTATATGTCGCTAGGCAATAAGTCAATGCTATTATTACCTCTGTTAGCATGAAGTAGATAGAAGAATAAGGTTTTTAAGAATAATGTGTTTCAGATAGGAGGAGAAAGTCATGTGAATGGAACACTTCAGATTTCTCCCATTGTGATACTGGTGTTCTCCTCTTCTTTCTTCCTGATGGCTGCCTCTTAAAAATTTTCCTTAGTATTTTGTTGATGTCAATCTATTTATAAGTTTATGCCACGATAATGGACTGGTTTGTAGGGATTTTTAATCGAAAAAGTCACTTTCATCCTTTTCTATAGCACTTCATAGTATATGGCTGACATAAATTGTGTGTTTCAATGAGATCTACAATTTTTGTGTAGTAACCATGCTATTTCTTACGCTTTACAAATTATGTAAAAGTCATTCAGAATGAAGAGGACTCTAGAGGCTATTCCTAGAAAATTGAAGATATACGTTTTGTACGTCAAATAAATTTGTCAAGTGTAGCGTATTTTAATCAAAATCGTCACAGCTATTTTCAATAAAGTAGAAAGTTTCGAAAAATTTTCCATGTAAAGGATATTTTGCGGTGGAGAAATTATCTAGAGAATTTTCGTGTCGGATAATTTGAAGATATTAACTTATATATCAAGTTTGGTATTTAACGAACTTTTAGTTTTTGAATTATGGTGTTCATGGTCACACACGTGGATCTTTTCTACCTTTCTTGTAATCCAGGGGGCTATAAAACGTGTACTTTCAATGTAATGTCAAAATAGACTTTTTGGGTAGAAAGCAAGCAATATCTTCCCTACGCATGTACCATGTTATAGTAGTGTGTAGTACAGTGTAGTGTACTGGAGGGAATTCCCCAACTCATCCAACAGTTAGGTTTTTTGTACTTCAGATTCCCGGAGGAAAAGAGGAGATAAGAGCCATTACAGGGAGTAGCCGGAACCAGACTGCGGCAGGGAGCTATTGTGGAAGGTCCGTAACAACTCCCAAGCAGTTCATCTAGACGCGAATAAAGCTAGAAGCCCATGCCTTAGATCTCAATAAGCGCTGCTGAGTATACCAACGAACCCCAGCGTTATTCTGCCGCCGACAGAGTTTCCAAAGCACAATCATCTCCACGAGAGAGCACCACCACCACAGTCCTCGCAAATACTAACGACCCTGAAAGAATGACCATTTGGATGAAATAGAGGGACAGAGCATTCGGGGGAATAAGAATCTCCTCCTGCATTTGCTTAATGATCCGCAAAAGAAACGAAAAAAAAAAGTATGTGTCAGAGAGGACGACCTCGGGAACCGATCCTATGACCTTCCGAGTGGCAGTCTCCAAATGAAATGCCTGAGTTTGCAGGTGCTTAATGCGGTACTGCACAAGAGAAGCATGGGTCTCCTAATTCCGGTGGAGATTTTTAGTGAGTAGTGCCGTACTGGTTCGAATCCAGCACAAGAAGTGTCACACTCCCAGGCTTGCCTGCAGTTAGAGCGTAGGTGCCTTTTTCCCAACAATAAAAAAGTAAATAAATAAATAAATAAAAATGCCTGAGTCATCTGGTTGGGAGCCATGTACTAGTACATAGAGATTGAAAAAACCTGATGTGGACCATTCACATGACTTTCTCCATATCCCTGCAACAAATTATTCTTAAAAAGCTTATACTTTTATTTACTTTCTGCTAATCAGAAAAAAATAGCAGAAATAGTCTAATTACTTGCTTCCTTGTAAGTAGAAGCGAAATAAGGGACAACTATAGGTTAAAGTGATAGTCAGAAGCTGGTTGCTATGTCAATAAAGTTCCTTTGTCTATATGGATAGGAGTTGACAAGTTCCTGTATGAGAAAAGTATACGTTTTTCATAGCAGAAACCAAAAATAAGGAATGTCACAAAAACGACGAACTCCACGAAAAAAATGTATATAATATAAATTGTGTGTTTAAATGAGGTCTACATTTTTTGTGAAGTAAGCTTTTGTCCATCTCTTACGGTTTAGCAGTTATTTAAAATTTAGTAAAATTCATTCAGAATAAACTACTCTTCAGAGGCTATTCCCAGAAAATTCAAGATATACATTTAATTTGTCAGGTAAATATGTTTAATATACGAAATTTTAATCGAAATCGTTAGAGCCATTTTTGAGAAAATCAAAATTTTCGAAAAAAGTTCCATGTAAAGGGTAGTTGGGGGTGGGAGGATTTTTCTCAAAATCTTCGTGTCGCATCCCTGGAAGATACTAAACTTAAATACCAAGTTTGGTATTTTACCGACTTTTCGTTTTTGAGTTATCGTGTTCACAGACACACGGACACATGGACACACGGACACACGGACACATGGACACACGGACACATGGACACACGGACACACACACACACACACACACGGACCTTTTTGTGAAAATGCTTTTTTTTGGATATTGGGGACCCTATAACATATATTTCCGGTGAAATCTCGGTATCGAATTTTTGGTGGAGTGCAATACTTTCTCTATACACTATATACATAGTGCGTATGGAGAAAGTAAAAATATATGGAGAGAAATAAGGAAAAGAGAAATCTTCGTGAAAGTGATTGGAACACTAGAGGAAAACGGCAAGCTCTAAACAGGGAAAATTCAGTAGAAGAACAGAAGAACAGTTACTTTAAGCATGGATAGAGAAAGTCATGTGAAACAACACATAGGAGCTTTATGTCACTTGATTTATTTTTAATTACTCTATATCTGTACCATGTACATAGTGTATAGAGAAATGCACCCAAAATTTCGTTACCGAGATTTCACAACAAATATATATTTGGAGAGCCCTTGAATAGAAAAAAAGTTTTTTTAGAAAAATCTCCGTGTGTGTGTTTGTGTGTGTGTGTGTGTGTATGTCTGTCAGTGTGTGTGTGTGTGTGTCTATGGGCAGCATAGCTCAAAAACGAAAAGTCCCTTAAATACCAAACTTGGTAGTTGGATAATCCAATACCAAACTTGGTACGTAATTTCAGTATCTTCCAAGGATGCGACAAGAAGATTTTCAAGAAAATCCCCCACCCTCAACTTCTCTTTACATATAAAAATTTTCTAAAATTTTGATTCTCTCAAAAACTGCTGTAACGATTTTGATTGAAATATCGTATATAAATTATATTTGCATTACAAATAAAATGAACATCTTTAATTCTCTGGGAATAAACTCGGAAGCCATCTTTATTCTGAATGAATTTTTCAGAATTTTCCATAACTGGAAAACCGTAAGAGATAGATAAAATCTTACTTAACAAACAATGTAGAGCTCGTTAGAACACACAGTTTATGTTATATACATTTTTTTCGTGGAGTTGACCGTTTTTGATATATTCCTTGTTATTGATTTCAGATTTAAAATACTTACACTTTTCTCAATACCTGGCCAAGCAAAGAAACGGATTTCTATACGATAGCAATCATATTTTAAAGCATTAAGCTGTCGGTTTAGCCTATGGTATTCCCTTATATTTATTAGGAACTAAGTAATGAGTTAATGTTTATTTTGATTCGCATGAGTAGAGAGAAGAATAAGCTTATTAATAATAATTTGTTACAGAGATATAGAGAAAGTCATGTGAATGGAGTACTCCAATTTGCTTATGTTATGGTTCTTCCTTTAATTTTTACTTTCTCTATACGTACTATGTACATAGTGTATAGAGAAGATATTGCACTCCACCAAAAAATTCGATACCGAGATTTCACCGGAAATATATGTTTTGGGGTCCCCTGTATCCAAAAAAAATCTGATGTGTACCATTCACATGACTTTCTCCCTATCCTTGCAACAAATAGTTCTTAAAAAGCTTATACTTCTATTTACTTTATGCTAATCAGAAAAAATTAGCAGAAATAGTCTTATTACTCGCTTCCTTGTAAGTAGAAGCGAAATAAGGGACAACCGTAGGTTAAAGTGATAGTCAAAAGCTGGTTGCTATGTCAATGAAGTTCCTTTGTCTATATGGATAGGAGTTGACAAGTTCCTGTATGATAAAAGTATACGTTTTTCATAGCAGAAACCAAAAATAAGGAATGTCACAAAAACGACGAACTCCACGAAAAAAATGTATATAACATAAATTGTGCGTTTTAAAGTGCTCTACATTTGTTGTGTAGTAAGTGTTTGTCCATCTCTTACGGTTTAGCAGTCATTCAAAATTTAGTAAAATTCATTCAGAATAAACTACTCTTCAGAGGCTATTCCCAGAAAATTTAAGATATACATTTAATTTGTCAGGTAAATATGTTTAATATACGAAATTTTAATCGAAATCGTTAGAGCCATTTTTGAGAAAATCAAAATTTTCGAAAAAAGTTCCATGTAAAGAGTAGTTGGGGGTGGGGGGATTTTTCTCAAAATCTTCGTGTCGCATCCCTGGAAGATACTAAACTTAAATACCAAGTTTGGTATTTTATCGACTTTTCGTGTTTGAGTTATCGTGTTCAAAGACACACGGACACACGGACACACGCACACACACACACGGATCTTTTTGTGAAAATGCTTTTTTTGGATATTGGGGACCCTAAAACATATATTTCCGGTGAAATCTCGGTATCGAATTTTTGGTGGAGTGCAATACCTTCTCTATTCACTATGTACATAGTGCGTATGGAGAAAGTAAAAAGTATTTTCAGAAAAAGGTCCGTGTGTGTGTGTGTCCGTGTGTCTGTGAACAAGATAACTCAAAAACGAAAAGTCGGTAAACTACCAAACTTGGTATTTAAGTTTAGTATCTTCCAGGGATGCGACACTAAGATTTTGAGAGAAATTCCCCCACGCCAAACTACCCTTTACATGCAACATTTTTCGAAAATTTTGTTTTTCTAAAAAATGGCTCTTAACGATTTTGATTAAAATATCGTATATTAAAGATATTTACCTGATAAATAAAATGTACGTTTTGAATTTTCTGGGAATAGCCCCAAGCATTCTGGGTCAATTTTACGGAATTTTGCATAACTGCTAAACTGTAAGAGATGGACAAAACTTACCACACAACAAATGTAAAGCACTTTAAAACACACAATTTATGTGGTATACATTTTTTTCTTGGATTTAATTATTTTTGAGATATTCCTTGTTTTTGATTTCAGCCATAAGAAATGTATACCTTTCTCATATAGAACTTTGTGAACTCGTGTCCATACAAACGAAGGAACTTCAGTCACATAACAACCAGCTTTTAGCTATCACTTTAACCTATAGTACCCCCTAATGTCACTTCTACTAACAAGGAATCAAGTAATAAGACTATTTCTGCTAATTTTTTCTCGATTAGATGAAGTAAATAGAATAATTTGTTGCAGAGATGTAGAGAAAGTCATGTGAATGGAACACATCAGATTTTTCTTTTCACCTCCATGTCGTTTCGGTTAATCGAGGCTTACCGTATCAGAGAAATGCACAAGATTATCTTCCTTGTTCATTTCCTTTGTCTTCGTTCTTACACTCGCTGTCACTTTAGTAATACTTATCTTATAAGGAGAAACTGAATAAAGATATTTTCTGCATGAGACCTTTGACCTATTTCCGAGGAGACAAATTATACATGACTGCTCATAAAGGAAGAGAGTATTAATGTTCTATGAATGCCATTTCCCTCCTGTCAGTTTTTAAGTACTTAATGGACGACGTGGAAAATGAGTTAGGCTGCTGATAAGCGAAAGAACGCCTAATATCTTAGCTGCTTCACTAGTTTTCTGCTATCTGCACGTCGTTGTACTTTCCTTCAAGCTTTGTATTCCATTCCTGGGCTCTCAACACAAATGGCTTTATGCGGATATGCAATAAAACTTCGTGCGGAAATGCATTCTCACTTTCTTTTCACGTACATACACAGTGAAGATATTACATTCCTCCAAAAAAATCTGATGTGTTCCACATGATTTTCTCTACATCCCTGTAACAAATTATTGTTTAAAAACTTATGCTTCTATTTAATTCATGCTAATCGATAAATGTAGGAAGAAATAGTTTTATTACTTGCTTCCTTGTAAGTAGAAGCAAAATAGGGAGCCCCATAGGTTAAAGTGATAGTCAAAAGATGGTTGCTATGTTACTAAAGTTCCTTTGTTTGTATGCACAGGAGCTGATAAATTCCTGTATGAGAAAAGTATAAGATTTTTAAAGCTGTAACAAAAAACAAGGAGTATCTCAAAACGATCACTATGTACATAGCACGTGTAGAGAAAGTAAAGTTTATACCAAGATTTCGCCACAAATACATAGACACAAATTAGGTAATATATTTATATGCAATTAAGTGTGTTGATTTAAATTGGATACAATGTTATCCCGAGCGGGATAGTTTAGGAGGTATCGTCCGTGGTTCGCATTCGGGTGGTACTGGGTTCAAATCGCTTGGTCCGACCAATCTCTCTGGATTTTTTTTTTTATGGTTTCCCTCAGTTACCAATATGATACCGGATTAGATATTTAATACCACGGTCCACCTTCAGTCTAAAACAATAGCCAAACTGGAAATAGGAAATAATCGCCATTTCGTTGCCATAATTTCGTTTGTAATGAAAATATCTTAAGCATAAAATAATTTAATTAACATCATCAGGGCCATTTTGTGAAAATCTAAACGTTCTCAAAATGTTCCATATAAAGGGTAGCTGTAGTGAGGCGTTTATTGTTTAAAATCTTCGTGTCTCATCCTTGGGAGATACAGCAATTAAATACTAAGTTTGGTATTAACCAACTTTCGTTTCTGAGCTAACCAATCATAAAGACATCGAAACATTATATTTTGTATTAAATTTTAATTGGAACTGAAGTAGAACAACCTGGATCCTTTATTGGAGATGATCAAATATAGCCCACAAATACACACACACACATACGTGCGCGGCCATGTTTCTAAAAGGGGGTCTCATAAGAATGAATGAATTGCCTGAAGCAGCCTTTCAGGGCTTCCCTCTGACCTTAAAGATGTTTAGGTATAATTTAAAGACATTAAATGTTAGTTAATTTGAGTAAATATTGCGAAGTAATCAAGGATTTCAAAAACTATATTAACGTATATTATTATTAATGTATATATAAGTAATATATATTATTAATGTTGAGGCTTCATAGTAACCGTTTATAAACTAGCTGGTAATTGGCATAAGTATTGTTACACTGAATAGGCATTTAAAAAAACATGTGTATGTAACATGTTAGTTGTATAACTACTCTTGACTTAACTTAAGATTATTATTGTAAGTGAATTGTGTGCATTTAACTCTGCCACCGGGCAGTACGAAATTGCAGAGAATAAATACATAATTAACACAATAAAATAAATAAATACATACATAACATGTATTTCCGGAGAAATCTCGATACCGATATTTTGGGTTGAATGCAATGCCTTTTCTATCTATTATGTACGTTTTATATCTTGCAAAATGTAGGGGTGCGGGGAAATGGAGGGACAAGTATTTATCTCGATCCTTTACCAACGCGAACGGAGAGTTAGAAGCATGTTGGACGCCACTGGCAGGCATAGAGGATGTGGAGGGGATAGGTCGTTTTCTGCTTAAGGCGCGGCAGCTGAGATCTGAGGGAAGTGTGGGACATAAGAAGTGCTAAAAAGTGATGATAATGTTATATATATGTGTGTGTATTATGTAATCCTTTTCGGTCATTGTTCTGTTGTAGTTAGTAACTGGAGATAAAAACTTTGTTTATAAAATACTTGATATGCAAGTTAATCACTCTGAACACATATTTGGTAATGTAAGTTAAATTTACAATTAATTTATTAATTACCATGACAACAAGCACTGTAAGTACTTACAGTAAGAGTTTGAGAGGTCATTATCACTTACAGTACAATTAGGAAATGACGTAACCATCAACATATCTGTGCTTCGAATTTGCTGGTAAAAGTGAAGTATATGCTATATCCGCAGTTTCTTCAATAGACAATTTTGCTTATTTTTATAAAATTTTACTGCTTGAAAATGACTATGAAAAATAGAACGATTCAAATCAAATAACCTAACACTCAAGACATGTGCTACTTCAAGTAAAAAATCTATTGTAACATTCACTAACAAAAGAGTGTATAAAATGGAGTTGCCCTTATAATTTAGAAATAGGCTTTCATTTCTTCACATTGAGAATTCATTTTTTCTTAATGTTCAATAAAATTTTCAAAAGCAATTTTGATTCACTATCTTTTTTTTTTTTTTTTTACAGATCTTAGTAATCAATATATCTACTATTGGTGCTCAATAGGTAGAGAGTTTGATGTGAATGCAGCAGATCAGATTTTAAGTATGTGATTTGAATGAATGTCTCGGGAAATAATATAAATCCAGGAAATAGTTTCATTGATTTAGGTGGGTGGAATGAGGAGACGGAGAAAAAAAAGGTGAATGCGTATTGCCGGCATCCTTGTTTGTACTGGGTCACTCTGTTCGATGCTCACTGCGGCTATAAATAACCAACAGTTAGCACATGTGTATTGTGTGTTCGCACACACGCTCGCATACAAAGCGAAGCGCTGTTCTGTTCAGAACTTCGCAAGCAATCAAGGTTGATGTACGTGGTGTCAGCCGCCCAGCATTTCCGCCGAGCAATCGAGCTGTCTGCTTTTATCTCAACCGGAGAACTTGTATATTCATGTCGGAATTTCCTTACATTATCTGCTTGTGGGACAGTTTAGGACAGGATGTTATGCACTGCAGCCAAGTGCTTGCAGGAAAGGGATGCTGCAAACGGAAACATCTCATTAGGGAATGTACAACTGAAATTGAGTCCGGGCGCAGTAGCTTGCCTTGTAATCATCACTTTCTAATTTGATGATATCAGCAAGGAATGCACCGAGCTCGGGGGCTCAGACGTTACGTCTGGGTCTGGCATTCAGGAGGTCCGGGTTTGCTCCCCGTTGACTGCGCAATCTGGCCCTGGGTTTTTCTGTGGTTTTCCTGGGACAGCTTAATCGAATGTTGTATGTCTACCACAATTCCTTTCCCTTTCACGTTATTTCCCTTCTTCGTCTTTCAGGTCGGCGCAGGTATGACTTTGCAGGCAGATGGCACCGTTGCTTGCTCCGAATGAAACTCTCTTCTCTCTGGTTGCGCTCATTGAGGCTAGGAGCCGTGGTAGGGCCAACCTCTCGGCATCCCGGCGCTACATAGCTTCCCTGGTACGCTAGGGCTATTGACTGTTAGGGACCTCCGTGCGTCTCTGAGCTATGCTCCGTCGTTTCCCTATTGCTGGCTTGTGGTTTCCCCTCCTCTCATCCCTTCCTCCGGGACGGGTGATAGGCCTCAATAGATCCGCACCGGGTAGCAGATGCCGAGATGTCCCCTGCCGTGAACATTATCTACCCTGTACGCTCTAGCAAGGAATGCGATTCATTCTGAGCTTTGCAGTTGCGTCATATGGGTTATCTGGCTATTATTATTAATTGCTTATTGAAGCACCATCTCCTATATACAAGGTATTAGGGGTATAGGTGCGCAGACTTCAACGAGAACTTCTTGACGATAAGCTGAAACATACGTTCCTGTACCACTTTCTTCTATAGAGCATGGTTGCAAATTAAAAATTGCTCAAATGTATGATTGCGAATATATCAACACTTCTTTACCGTTTGTTTTTGCAATTATAATAGCGAGGTAGAGCTACAACAGATGAGTTATCGCGTGTTTATCACTTTTTGCTAAAATTAGTCGTTTAGTTACCAAATGATAATATTGAATTGGATTTCAGCGTGTCTACTGGAATAAAGTCGTGTACATACGTTAGGCAGTACGCCATATTTGGCGTGTGAGCTAAGCAAAAGATCAGGAATATTGACAATAAAGCTACAGTATTTCTCAGGACATGATAACTAGGGATAGCATCTTGGGGACCGATAGAGGAACACATGTGCATACCAGTTGCATACCTACCGAGTAGAGACCGACCTGCATTGGCAACTGCACGCGCCACATGCAAACAATCTATAGTAACGCGTCGGGGAACGTGGCTCAATTGATACTATGCTGCATATTACAATACTATTTTACAGGTAATTAATGCCTTTGATAATAGTGTATGCTATTCAATCAGATGGTAAAATCTCTTACTTCAAATGGATTGCTTGAAGATTTTCAATTCATACAATAACATATTTAGAAACATCGCATATTAAAATGCCTCGAGCCGCGAAAGCTGTGGATGAACTTGTCCAAGCAATTATCAGAAATCCGTGACACCTGTTTTAGTCCATATGAAAAAGAGAGTGAAGACAGTGCTAGGAAAAAAATGTCGTATTTTCAATAATGCGTGAAATACGAAATATGCTACGAGGTGTTTCTTAATTGCTCCAATCACATCTTGTGTTGCGAGCGAAGTTTTTTTACAATATAAAACCTGTTTCGTACCAATCGGATACGATTCACGTTTGAGACGTTACGAATATATGTTGTTGTGCATTGTAATCTGTGTATCTTGAGAGAAAATTAGACGGATGGTAATGTTGCACGACAGCACTTGAGTGTATGTAAATATTAAAATTGTCAGTTCCCGTAAATCACTGGTATTTATATTTACTACTCACCCAACTTCAATCACCTTCCACTGCTAGTGAAAGCATCACCGTCTACCACGCAACCACTGCCCCATTTTCCTTCTATTAGTACCATTGCATTGTCAATACATCACAACTATATACCATGCTGCGCTAACTTCGATTCTGTCCCACTATCGGTCTCCAAGATGCTGTCAATAATGATAACTGCCGGCCAAACTCTCTAAAGTTTGGGTTTAGGTAGTTTGCGGTTGGAAGCCTTCCCTCGCAGTTACCAAGCCTTCCACTTATTGGGCCCTTAATTGAGTCGCTAATCTCGACTTGCAAGTAGAGACTTCGAGTCTCCAGGAAACAGAGATTTCACTACGTTGCCTCTCACCTCTAATACAGGCTTTTCTTTTATTTCCTAATGGTTATTGCCCAGCAGTAGGGGACAGAGGTCCCGTTTGGAGGCCATCATGTTTTGGAGAAAACTGTAGCAACATTGCACCACAACTGTTTCTTTAATACTCCAAATGGGCTGAATGCACTCAGAATTATGACAGTATTTACAAATCAAGAGTATATAGATATGCGTTTTGCTTAATACAAAGCTCAATCCTTTAGGTTATTATTTTTGGGGGAATTTGAACAGTAAACTGTATCATGACGAGGTTGCTACCATTGATGATCTTCGCACACTTGTGTTTGAGTCGGCTCTAGAAGTTTAGCAGAACGCAGAAGCTCTAAACTGGGTAGGGAAAAATTGGTTAAGAAGATAGAACGTATGCACAGATTCTAACGAAATACATTTTGAGCATCTAGTGTAAATGAACGTATATTATTAAGATGCAGTTTTTGGACATTAATAAATTTCCTGTTCAACAAATGTGTGGCTTTGATTTAATTATTGTACGATACACCTGAATGAGGTATTTCCACAATGCACATTTGAATTTGCTTTATCTTTGATCAGATTAAATCTTATGCACAGTTTTTAGTTCAGGTCTTGAGAATATATCGGATAGCTTGAAATAAAACCATTCCATTCCTCGTTAGTGGCAGTAGCTGATAATAAACACACAGGCACACAGCAAGCCGGATTTCAGGCACAAACCAAAACAAAAAATTGGCCTGGAAGCAAAACAAAACAAAATATTCGGTTCTTAAGTCCCATTCTGTTGCAAGACTGTGCGAATAATGCATTCAATAATGGTCAATTATCCCCGTTAATTTTCAAGATTGATGAAGTTGATTTTGGACTGCATTATTCGTCATACTTTGATCTTCCAACACGCTAAATTAGCTCTTTCATGCCACTAACACTCGTATATATATAATTTTGTTCCCTTACTCATAGAGTTGTCACAAATGAAGCACTAATTATGTGTGTTTTGAAGGGCCCTGCGTTATGTCGCGCGCTTGTGTTTACTCATGTTAACTAATGCAAGCTTCTGTGTTTAGTACGACGTGCACACTGGTGATCTGTATATACAACACTCACAGTGAGGAAACGAGGGACGGATCAAGTCGCAAACTTTCCTTAGCATAATCAATGGCTTTACTTATGATAATTAGCAGACATGCATCTAATTTACGCCGCAAATGGGGAATCTGCCAACGCTGTGAGGGACTGTATCACCGGCGATTTTCAAATCATCTTCCCTCCCTCCCCCTCCAAAAATATTATTTGCAGTGTATTAAAGGTTCTGGATTATGATTTGGAGTTTTTTAATTATTGAGGCTTAATTTTAATTATTCGCCTTTGTAGGAGCAATAAAGGTGAGTGTTTAGTTTGAAGAACAGAAGTGCAAATCCTTACAGGTGGACTTGATTTTCGTGTTTGTTAAATAACACCAATTTTAAATACATTTTAATAATATCGCTGCATTAATATTTTTAAGTTGAACCCTGAGTACACTTTAAACCCTAATCAGTTAATATCGTATGCAAACTTAGGTATGATTACTTAGGTTGAAGTTGCAGAGAGATTGATATTCTTCCCTCACATCACACCACCAGGCAGAGCAAACGTCAGAGGAGTGTCAACCACGGTAACGTAAACAATCGCCGGACATCTGAGACAGGGAATGCCGGTATGACACTAAATTGTCCAACTGAAAAACGCGAGTTAGTTGGAGAAATTAGTGCCGTGCCGGCAGATTGCCATAGTAGCTCAGTGGTGACTGGACGGAAAGCAGGAAAACTATGGTACAAATTTTGGTTATGACAATACATTTTGCAGTTTGACTCTATCTTTCCAAAAGAAGTAATATTTTATGAATCATATATGCTAAATTAATTAGTCTACAAATGGTTACGAAGCAAATTTATTGATCCTCTTATTTACGCCGAATATATTCCAAGTGGTAAGGAAGAACTAAGCACTCGTCCCACGATCGTCAAGTCTATTACCTTTAGTTTCTTGAAACTGGTATTTAGACAACAAAAAAATGTGGGATCATAAATATTTTTCTTCTCTACGATATTTCTTCAGATTTGTCTTTATGTATCCAGATTCTGACAGTTTGATCAATTAGAAATCTGTTTTTACTGTTAACAGTTATCATCATGTTGATCCTATAGTGCTGAAAGCCGAAGCATCGCCATGAATTTCCCCATGTACTTGATAATTAGATGATCTTAATTCTTGTGCAATCGGATGGCAGGAGATTTTAATTCTTCATTAGAACATGGGAAAATGTTTCAGTCTTTCTGTGGCACCTTATTGTCTTGGCTCAAGTTTGTTTGAAAGGAGTGACAGAATTGGACATAGTAAGTCACTCTTTGCCCATAAGGCTCAAAATTGTAGAATAATAAACAGTTTCAACTTACCGCAACGCTTGAGGCATTGATCACAGCATTGTTTTAGAAGTACACTCACCTGAAACAGAACAAACAAAGTTTCAATATACTCAAAATACATCAGGTAACAAATAAATATTAATTACTACTTATGAGTAATACTACATTTTCAAAAATCAGATTGCCACATTCACCATAACTTTCTCTATTTATTCCACCTGCAGAAACTTGTTCTTGTATGTACTTCACGATAATTGAGATGAACTAGCAGAAATAGTTTGATTAAAAGGGAAATAACGAATAGCCAAATATTTAAAGCGGGTTGCTATGCGATACATTGAAATTCTTTTATCCTTAATAGACCAGGAAAGAAAAACAATGATTTCTCACTTGAAAAAAGTATAAATATTGGAAAATTAAAAAATAAATAAATAAACAAAAAAAAACAGAAATTGTATTTGACACACATTGTGTGACATCTACATGTTTTGTATGCTAAGATAATCTCTCTCTGTGTCCCTCACTTACGATTGATTTCATTTACCAGCTATACAAAATACAAAAGTAATCCAGAATGCACAGGATTTCAGATGCTACCCCCAGGAAATTCAGGTTGCCTATATGTTTCATGTGTCAAAAATATTTTGAAATGTGTATGTTAATTAAAATCGTTACAGTTATTTTTGAGAAACACACGCACGCACACACACGTACTAACCTCTTTCTAAAAATGCTTTTTTTTAATTCAGGGTATGTCATAACATGTAGTTCCGGTGAAATCTCGCTATCGAATATTTGGTTAGAAAACTATACCTTCTTTACCTACTATGTAGATTGTACATGGTAGAGAAAGCAAGCATATGTAACAAAGCTCTTATTCTAACAAGGGAAACAGCTTCTGTAGATTATTATAGTTAGAAACGTAATTAAGGTAATTGGTTTTTCACTACACCAATAGGGAAGCCTTTGATCTTGGATGATTCCTCAATTTTTACCTGCTCTGCACGTACTATATATATAGCGAAAGTATTGTATTCCACCAAAAAATTATGTACCAAGATTTCGCAGGAAATACATGTTTTGAGGCCCCTGAATCTAAAAAAATAGAAAAATATTCGTGTGTGTCTGTGGGCAGCATAGCTCAAAAACGAAAAGTTGATTAAACACGTACAATAAATATCTTCCAAAGATGTGACAAGAAAATTTCCAAGACAATCCCTCCACCCTAATTACTTTTACACTAAAAAAAATCTGGAAAGTCTAGATTCATATGATGAACATTCTGATTTAGAACAAAAATCTGAAATGTTTCATTCATATACATGGGTAAGGAAGATTAGGTACAAGACAATAAATAATCTGATGTGTACCATTCACATGACTTTCTCTATATCCCTGCAACATGTTGTTCTTAAAAAGCGTATACTTCTATTTATTTCGCGCTTATCAGAAAAATTTAGCAGAAATAGTCTTATTACTTGCTTCCTGGTAAGTTGAAGCGAAATAAGGGACTACCATAGGTTAAAGTGATGGCCAAAAGCTGGTTGCTATGTGACTGAAGTTGCTTTGTTTGTATGGGAACCAGTTCACAAAGTCCTGTATGAGAAAAGTATGTTTTTATAGCTGAAACCAAAAACAAGAAATATCTAAAAAACAATCAACTCCACGAAAAAAATGTATATAACATAAATTGTGTGTTTTAAAGTGCTCTACATTTGTTGTGTAGTACGTTTTTGTCCATCTCCTACGGTTTAGCAGTTATGGAAAATTCCGTAAAATTGACCCAGCATAAAGTAGTCTTCAGAGGCTATTCCCAGAAAATTCAAAATATACATTTTATTTGTCAGGTAAATACCTTTAATAAGATATTTTAATCAAAATCATTACAGCCATTTTTTAGAAAATCAAAATTTTCGAAAAAAGTTCTATGTAAAGGGTAGTTTGGGTTGGGGAGATTTTTCTCAAAATCTTCGTGTGGCATCCCTGTAAGATACTAAACTTAAATACTAAGTTTGGTATTTTACCGACTTTTAATTTTTGAGTTATCGTATTCACAGGCACACGGACACACGGACATACACACGGACCTTTTTCTGAAAATAGTTTTTTGGATACAGGGGACCCTAAAACATATATTTCCGGTGAAATCTCGGTATCGAATTTTTTGGTGGAGTGCAATACCTTCTCTATACACTATGCACATGGTGCATATAGAGAGAGTAATAAAAAAGGGAAGCAAATTATTGAAATTCTGTGAGCATATTAATTTAAAATAATGGATGTCTCAAATGAGTCTCCGCAGTGAAGTGAATGTGCTAGCACTTTACTTCCGACCTTTCAGTTTGGGAATGAAGACGAGCTGAACTGAAATTGAGAATAATTGTTTATCAATTCAGAAGGCGTTTGAAATGCTTGCCTCATCTCTTTAGGCAAAGTTCGATTCTTTTGCTCTAATTTAGGACACTGTGTAAGGTGTTCCGCGTAATCTTGTATTCATAATTTGTAATTTCTTCCTTTGTTCATTTTGTTTTCGGGTGCTTTATATTAATAGGGACGCAATTTCATTTCCTTAGTAACAGCTCCATGTGCTGCCTGAGCAGATACAGTTGTTTCCTGTGCTGATTTCCATATCTGAAATATCGTTCACTTTAACCTCTGTTAAAAATTTAGGTTTAGCGCTTTTCGGAGCATCATAAACAGATATGGTGTCACGGAATCTAGTAATTAATCTGAGGACATACCGAATATGCAAAAGTTCAAGAAATTTACGTTTTACATTTTCTGAAATTTTATCACCATCAACTGAAAACGTTCTCTCCTCAAGCATTTTGTCTTCGTTTTACAAGCACGACCACACAGTATTGACTTCAAGCACACCGATCTCACAGTATTATTTATGTGGGATGAAAGAGGACAAATCTGCTTAAGGTAATGCTCCCTCCATGGTTCCATTACAGCGTAACCACTCTTACAACCGTCCGGGTTCATTGCGGAGACACTTTAGAGACATCCGATTTAAAACGCTGCTGCAGAACAATCGCGAATGCCAACTGTGAGAGCGTGGTCGATGAATACAACAATCAGCTGAAGATGACGGAAAGCTACAGGAATGTATTAGTAATTTAGAAAGTAATTACAAAATGCTTAAATGATAAAAGATTTATAATTATACGTGGTGTTAAAACCAATTATCCAGTATTTCAGGGGATGAAAGTATGCATCAAAGTAAAAATCAAATATCGTAGAAACATGGGTCCCATTAATCATACGTACTGAGTTATGAATATGTGTACATAGGGGGTTCTCAGAGTGGCGTCCGTTCATGTCAATGCATCCCTTACTCCTTCGGCATAAGCAATCACGAACCCTTTGCAAGTTAGTTAGTTTTTAATATGCTGAGCCGCATTGAAGACTCGTATATCAAAGTCATTTATTGGCGCGGCATAGACCGACTATTTCATATATCCCCCATATACAACAATCATTCGGATATAGGTCCAGGGAATGAGCAGGCCAAATTGTGAGATCACCTCAGCCAATCCAGCGATTATCACAAAGCTGCATCAATAGCCAGACAACACAGTACATACCCGGAGCCAAAATTAATGTACACAAACGAAAAGCAACACAAGTACAGTTACCCAACTTGACCCAAACAATTGAACCCAGATTATTGCTTCAGCTGATATATGCGTTTATACTGCAAACTATGTCAATACTTGTTTAGCCCTGATATGACATTGGATTGTGCTCATATCTGCAACCAGAAGTTCGTATGTTTTCCAACCATGTAATATTCGATGCCGGCAGTGGTAATTGACGTAATTATCTGGAGTCTGTTACAGAGAAATGGTTGTCATAAATGAGATCAAATCAAACACTTTTTATGAAAAAGAATTCATATCTGAGCACACATAATTCTACGACCTATGTTCACTACATATATGCTTCTTGTTTTGTAGCATTCTATTATTCCCTGAAGTAATGAAAAATTGATTTTAACACTTTATATAATATATTTATTGAACATTTTGAAAATTCTTTTGAAATGATAAATATTTAATGTGTCTCAGTCACATGAACTTGTGTAACTTATTCTCAAAACATATTATTCTTTTATTTACATCATGCTAATCAAGATAAACATTAGCAGAAATTGTCTTATTACTTCCTTCCTTGTAAGCAGAAGGGAAATAGGGAATACTCTAGGCTAATGCGACAGTCAAATCTTTAAATAGCTGGTCACTATGTTATACAAAAGAAATTATGTTCTCCTTGAGTGGCTAGCAGTAAATCAATAGAGGTAATAAATAAAGATCCTTTCTGTTTGTGAAAAATTTAAGTAATTTAAAATTGAAATCACTAACAAGGAATATTTTGAAAACGTCAAATGTAAAACATGTATATGGCAGATAAATTGTGTGCTTTAACGAGATCTTTAATTTTACATTCTCTACACATAATATGCGCCTAGTGTATAGGGAAGGTATTGTATTGCACCCAGAATTCGATACCGAGAGTTCACCAGATATATATTGAGATTCTCTGAGTCCAAAAGAAGCATTTTTAGAAAAAGGTCCTTGCGTGTCTGTGTACAGCATATCTCAAGAACTAAAAAACTGTTAAATTCCAAACTTGGTATTTAAGTTTATTATTTTCCAAAGATGGGACACGAAGATTTTCAAGAAAATTCCAACACTCCAAACTACTCTTTATATGGAAAAATATTTAAGAATTTTGTTTTTTTCAAAAATAGCTGTAACGATTTTGACTAAAATGCCGTGATTTAAAGTTATTCAGAACTCAAATAAAATAGCCTCTGAAGAACACTTTAATTTGATTGGTTTTTGAAGAATTTTGCATAAGAGCTAAACCGTAAAAGATAAACACAAACTTACTACACAAAAAAGTAGATCTTGTTAAAACACATTATATGTCATGTACATTTTTGTTGTAGAATTAACCATTTCCAAGATATTCCTTGTTATTGGTTTAAATTTTAAAATACGCATACTTTTCTCAGGCAGGAAGAGTCCGTTTTTTTTTTTTTTTGAATACTCCTGGCCCATTCAATTTCAATGACTATCGCTTAAGCATAGCAAATTCCTTTAGTTCCCTTCTACTTATAAGGAACTAAGTAATACGTGCATTGCTAATGCTTATCTCGATTAGCATGGTGTAGAAAGAAGAATAATTTTGTAAGAAATTTGTTTGTAGAGCATTTAGAAAAAGTCATGTGAGTGTAATACATCAGATTCTTTTATATAAGTTTTTATGTATCTCTTATGAGTTACAAGTTATACAAAAATGTATGGACAACGGTGGTGGGCAGTTTCAGCATCTCCTTTAATAACATTGGTAAGTAAAGACTTTAAAAGTAGTTTTAAAACTGTTGCATGGTTTCATCCGCGCCTTTCTCTGATAGCGGCAGACGGCAACGAGCACTGTGGGCGCGGACAGGCAAAACACTCCGCAACCGGTTCGGATATTTTTGGATCACCCAGTATAAAGAATTAGATAAATATTTAATTTTTTCTTAAATTAATTGAATTTGATTATAATTACACAAAGTGTTCAACTGATTTCAGTGAGTTTAACATTTTTACGTTGAAGACAGAATAAAAGGGAAACCAAATCTCTAGATCCATATATTGGTCTGTCAAAATAAACCAGACGAATGATATATGCATTCGTAAGTTCTTCTCAGTAACGCACCTTGCAGAATTTTCTCTCTCTCCTTTCTGAAATTAATAAACAGGAGGCAAGTCTGGTGAAGTAAAACGTTAGAGAAAGAAACTCAATTGCAATGCAGAGGTGTCTCTCTCCAATTGGATCACGCCTAGCCCCATTATCCCCTCTGCCCTTTTCACGAGTGAAATGGAACGAGCTGTAAAACCGGGCGTAGCCCCAAGGCTTCCGGCTTATGAAGATCTACCAAGTAATTTTTAAACAAGTGTTACAGCTTGTTTGCGTGTTATGCTGTTAAGAAATTAGCTGACGAAAAGTAATCAACAGGAGCGCAGTTGTTTTGCTTTTTCAGAGCTTAAGTAGTTACTTTCCTGAAAAATATTTTGCGTTATTATTGGACGACTTTCATATTTATCAATAAAAAAAAGTTTCCCTTTTACTTTCTCTACCAATGTACAATCTGATAGTAGGTAGAAAAGGTATTGTATTTCACCCAAAAATTCGATTTCAAATATATGTTTTGAGGTCCCTGCTTCAAAACAATTAGAGTAAGAACCATATGTGAGTATTTGTGTCGTGTGACTGATTCATAACTCAAAAACCAAGCTTGATTTTCAAAATTATGCACCTTCCAAGGATACGAATACAAAGATTTTTTTTAAAAAAATTGCCTCCGTTCTAAAATAACCTTAACACGGAATCATTTTTAAAAGCTATAATTTTTCCAAAAATGGCTATAGTTATTTTGATTAAAATACCATAAATTGAATATATTAAAATGAAAAACAAATCGTATATTTTGACATTTCTGGGAATGGATTCTGAACTCCTCTTTACTCTGTGTGCTTTTGCAGTACAGAAAACCATAAGAGAAAGACAAAATCTTACTTAACAAAAAACGTAGATCTCATTAAAACATGCCACTTATGTCAGATACACTTTTGTACAGCTAACGCTTTCCGAGATATATTTCAAAACAGGTATGCTTTTCTTAAACGAGGAGCCGTTATTCGTTACATATCAATTAATTTATGCTTTCGATGAAAAGAGAACCGAATTTCAATTGTCTAGCTGCTTTAATTAGCTGCGCATAGATTGTAGCGTAGGTCGCATTACTATATATTTTTATTTCATGCCCCTATTCATGAATTATCACGTAATGAAATTGTTTTTTTTTAATATTCGTCGTACCCTCATCTTATGTAGGACTGACGCCCCCATAGGACTTACAAGCGAGTGTCTATGGGTCAGAAGCTTTTCGGGGAACTAACCACAGAATGGAGAACCTGGAACGAGTGGACAGGCAAGAGCGTGAACAAGTGGATGATACGAAATGCAAGCGAGAGGGATAGAGGAGATGGAGTAATTGGTGGAACAGTTGGTGGGGGAGCGACATTGCAGATTCTAGTTCCGTTTTAGATTTGACTCTGCCATTGGTCGATTGATGAACATGGCTGCCCATGCGGAAGCAGACAGAACGAAAGGAAGACTGTGCATTTCACATCGGAAAGCAGAACAGATTACCTCTTATTTCGATCCAGTTTATTTACACCCATTGATTAACCTCGACAAGATCTCGAAACCTGTAGTTCACCTGTCATGTAGCATTATTGTCTCCGTAACCAATAGGAAAGGCTCAAGAAAGAACCTTAGACTAAAACTGAACTAGAATCTGCAATCTCGCGGCGGCGAAACCGGAGGACCCGGAGAAAACCCGCCCTGACACCGACTTGTCCACCATAATCACATATGTGGGTGCTTGCAATACATTCCTCCGTAAATCATGTTTGTGTTGAAATTGGGAACTCTTATTCGGTTAACCAATAACAACATTTCACCTTCTGCTGTACCGTGAATTCCGCCATTTGAACTCTGTGTGTTGTATCATACTACGCGTATGTGCAGTAGCGCCATACTTTTCAGTGTCACAAAACTTGGAGAGTTGTACGCAAAACGCTGAAAAGCACATTATAACTTGAGTATGTGAGAAGATATCTATATTTCTTAGTGGTAACGGTTGAACGGGACACACACACATGTTAAGTTAAACGCACATAAAGTGTTAAAACTTGCAGTAATAGTGGTAGAAGCTCTGCCTGCCTGGGTTCAGATCAGTCGGTAGAGCACTTCACGAGAACTCTTGTACTCAGGGCGCGCACATGGTACAGAACTTACTTCTAGGAAAGGATATTTTCTTTTCTTTTAACCTAAACTTGTCTTTAGTAAGAAACTATACAACATCAATGTAAATTCAATATAAGCGATAGCTTTCTTCCTTTTAAACAGGCTGAAATCGTCTAATATTTACGATTGTATATCCGACGAAATGTATCTCTTCCCATCAAAATATTCAATTTACTGCGTATCTTTCTCTTCTCGCTCGAAATTAAGCTGTTACGGACAATAGCTTTCATTAATTTAATTTTCATTAAATTCAAATTATCTTATCAAAGATTATGGCTGTTCTCTTCTACGACGCAATATCAAATTGAGGAACAAAATATTATTTTCTGTAATTAGTCTTTTCGCCTGGCGAGAAATATTCTCTCTCTTACACAATCGGCAGGAGGAGATTTAACGCCGGACCTCCTTCCCCGACGAAGTCAGAAAGAGAAGTGTAAAAGGTTTAAACTTTTCCTTTGTTAATGCAAAAATTTTCCGTCGCTAAAACGGGTTACTGACGCAAAATTAAACATATGAGAAATGGACTGACTAAAACAAAAATGCAAAAAACTCTATCTTCTCAAAAAAGGAACCAAGGAGTAATAGCATAAAAACATAAAATAACGGAAAAAGAATATTCCACAAGGAAAGCTATCGATTACACAGACATAACATGAAACAAACATGGCTATTGGTTCGCAAACCTAGATCTTGTGTCAAGCTATACTTGAAGTGGTTATTAAAGAGAGAAAATTGAACTCCTATTTTAGTTCACAGTAACCGCCACTGTTTTGGGGCTCCGTTCGTTCTACCGTTCCTGAAAAACTGCATTAGAAATTCGCAGATGTTGCGTTATTGCATTTCGAAAGCTCTTATCTCGTATAATTACTTTTCAGTGAAGACGCTGCTACTCCCTTAGCAGCAAGTACTTATAGCTGGTTAGTCAGGTATTGACGAGGCTTAAAGAGAACTGTTGCTCGAGGTTCATATGACATTTTAGCAAAGGATATGGTTCCTAGTAGTTTTCTTGCTACTAGGGGCTGTTTTATTTTAAATAAATAAATAACATCTAAATATGCTACACCGGCATCCAGATAACTATACGGGGGCATATATTAAAACATTAAATTTATTTCCAAAAATAAATATTACAAATGTTATCTATTATTTAATTTTTACTTTCTCTACACATACTATACACATAGTATATAGAAAATGTATTGTATTTCACCCAAAAATTTGATACCAAGATTTCACCGGAAATAGATGTTTTAGGGTCCTCTGTGTAAAAAAAAAAAAAAAAAAAAAAACTGTTTTAGAAAAAGGACCTTATGTGTGTGTCCGTATGTCCGTATATCTGTGAACACGATAACTCAAAATCAAAAGGTCGATAAAATACCAAACTTGATTTTTAAATTTAGTATCTTTCAGGGATGCAACTTGAACATTTTAAGAAAAATCCCATCACCCAAAACTACCATTTACTTGGAAAAGGTTTAAAAAACTTTGATTTCTCAAAAATGGCTGTAACGATTTAGATTAAAATATCGTATAATAAAGATATTTACATGACAAATAAAATGTATCTTGAAATTTCTGGGAATATCCGCTAAAGAGCTCTTTATTCTGCATGAATTTTGCTGAATTTTGCATAACTAGTAAACCGTAAGAGACTGACAAAACATAAATATATAGATCTCGTTAAAATACACAATTTATGTCATATAGGTACTTTTTCCGTAGAATTGACCATTTCTGCGATATTTCAAGTTATTTATTTCAGATTTAAAATATTTGAGCTTTTCTCATACAGAAAGTTGTAAACTGCTGGCCATGAATAGAAATGGATTTCAACCACATGGTAACCAGCTTTTAAAGTATTTGATTATCACTTTAGCTTGGTATATTCCTTTATTTTCCGTTTACTTACAAGGAAGCAAGTAATTAAGAGAATTGCTACTAACATTTATCTCGACCATCATATAATGGATAGAAGAACATGCTTTTTAACAATAACGTGTTACAGCGCTGTAGAGAAAGTCATGTGAATAGAACATGTTTTATTTTTTCAGATAATTAACTAAACTGCAAACTAAAGTTTAAAATTAAAATTAGTACTCAAAAATCTAGAATATAAAAAGCTAAGATGTAAATTAATTAAAACAAAATAGAATAACAGCAAACTGTTTTACAACAACAAAAAATCTGATGTGTTCCACTCACATGACTTCTTCTACATTTGTGTAAAAACATTGTTAATAAGCCTATTCTTCTGTCATACTAATCGAGATAAACATTAGCATAAATAGTCTTAACACTTAGTTCTTTATAAGTAGAAGGGAAATAAGGAAATACAGTAGAATAAACCAACAGTCAAATGTTTTAAAATGTGGTTGCTATGGGATTGAAATCCGTTCTTTGCGTGGTCAGAAGTTGAGAAATGTATTTTAAAACTGAAACCAGTGACAAGAAATATCTAAAAGGCGGTCAACTCTATAAAGAAAATGTATATAACATAAAAGGTGTGCTATAACAAGCTCGACATTTTATGTTAAGTAAGTTTTTGTCTATCTCTTACAGTTTACCAGTTATGCAAAATTTCGCAAAGTTCATCCAGAATAAGATGTCTTTAGCAGCTACTTCCAGAACATTCAAGATGTGTATTTTGTTTGTTATACAATGTTAATATACAATATTTTAATCAAAATCCTCGATCCCATTACAATACGTTCTCTATACAATATGTACATAGTATTTGTAGAGAAAGTAAACATTACTTGAAAATCAGCAAGTTTACAATGATATCCAGTTACTTCTTTTTCTACACCATAAACTACATCCCTGGTATCCAGCAAGGAGTTGTATATAAGCTACAATAGGTTTATTCTATTTATTCGGATTTTATTTGCTTATTTTTATTACGGAATGTACACAAATGATGGCTTTAAGATAACGCACCTGCATTGTATCATCATCATCCCAATCATTTACTACCGGATTAGACTCCTTGTCCTTTCTACTCTGTCGATATTTCTATGTTTTCGAGTTTGGTAGTGAAGTCCCAGTATCGCAATTTTGGATGTTAAGTAATGCCTTCTTTACCTATGTACCTGCACTAAGTAGTGAAAGTAAAAAGCAGTTTTAGAGAAAGTTCCTTGGAGTGTCCTTAAATAAAAACATAAATAGAAAAGTACAAGTCAATTAAATATATAACTTTACATTTTAGTTCAGTGTCTTCAAAGGATGCGAGTTACCCTTTGTATGGAAATATTTTCGATTATTTTGACTATCCCAAAAAATTGCTTTAACGATTTTGATTAGAGTAGCACGTCATTAAGACATTTTCATAACAAATTAAAATGTATATCTTGAATTTTCTGGGAACAGCTTCTGAAATCCTCTTCACTCTGGATGAGTTTAGTATAGCTGGTTAACCTTAGAGACAGAGAAAAAGTTCTACAAAAATGTAGATATTGTTAAACCGCACATATTTTTTAAAGAAATAATTAAGACTATTTTTGTTAATGTTTATCTCAATCATCATTAAGTAGATAGAGGAATATGTAGTTTAACAATAATTTGTTACAATGATGTAGAGAAAGTCATGTGAATGGAACACATAAGATTTTTAAAAATATAAGGTTACTTTTTCTTTAAATTATATAGTTTCCGGTTTATGGAACACCCTATAAATAAGCAGACACTTGTGAACAGGCTTCCCGAGTCTGCTTGATCATCTGAAAAGAACTGACTGACGCCTTCGCTGCTCTTAGAAATGAGCTGACTTCAGCAGGGTAAGATATTTGCTCGTTCCTCATCTTTAGTTTGAGAGATTTTCGCAGTTTCATCTTAAGCAATTTATTCTCGCTTTTCTCCATCTCCCCAGCATCGTTCCGTTTCCTCTCTTCTTGCTGTGCTCTGTGTATTTTAATGCTATATTATAGAACATTGTTACGGCAGTTCCAGTTATTTTATATTTTTAAGTGTTAAGATAAGGCATTCTTGAACGTCAGCACTTTTACCATTTATGCTAGAACTAATTTGTTCATTCATTCATTCTCTATTAATCTCCACAAATGTTTAAAATTGGTATAATCATGCCCTCCTCTCAAATATATGCTTTCCAAATGTATATAATTTATTTTTGCGTAACATTCACATAAATTACTTGTTTAGCTTTTTACGTTCTCTATACGTGTTATGTACATAGTGTATAGAGAAGGTATTATAATACACCCAAAAATTCGATACCGAGATTTCACCGGAAATACATATTTTGAGACCTCCTGAATCCAAAAAAGCATTTTTAGAAAAATGTCCATGTGTATGCATGTGCCTATGGACAGCATAGCTCAAATACGAAAAGTCCGTTACAAACCAAACTTGGTGTTTAGGTTTGGCATCTTCCAAGGATGCGACACGAAGATTTTCAAGAAAATCCCCCCTCCTCCAACTAACCTTTACATGGAACTTTTTCGAAAATTTTGATTTTCTCAAAAATGGCTCTAACGATATTGCTTAAAATATCGTAAATTAAAGATATTTACCTGACAAATAATATGTATATCTGGAATATTCTGGGAATATCCTGTGAAGACTACTTTATTCTGGATGAATTTTACGAAATTTTGCATAACTGCTAAACCGTAAGAAATGGACAAAACGTTACCACACAAAAAATGTAGAGCACATTAAAACCCACAATTTATGTTATATGTTGATCGTTTTTGAGATATTGCGTGTTTTTTATTTCAGCTTTGAAAAACGCACTTTTCTCATAAAGGAATTTGTCAACTCGTGTCCATACAAACAAAAAACTCAGTCACCTAGTAACCAGCTTTTGACTTCACTTTAACCTATGATACTCCCATATTTTGCTTCTACTTACAAGGAAGCAAGTAATAAGACTATTTCTGCTAATTTTTTCTCGATTAGCATGATGAAAATAGATGCATAAACTTTTTAACAATAATTTGTTGCAGAGATGTAGAGAAAGTCATGTGAATGGAATACATAAGGTATTTTGTTGTTGTTCTATTTATATAACCTCCTTTAACGCCTAAGGTAATATTGGGGGCTTAGCATTAGAAATAATTTGTTGTCTGTAGGTTCCTTACGTTGGGTTTAAATAGTTTTATTTTCCTCAAGGAGTCTTACAAACATTCAATCTCACGTACAAACATCCAGACTCTGTAGGGGATAGGGTTTAATTCTCAATAAAGAAAAATTTCCCGCCCCAGCCGAGAATATAACCCGGCACCTCCGGGTGAGAAGTCAGTACGTTGACTCCTCGAACACGAAAGCAGTATGTGTAAAATTTTTTTTTTTTTTTTTTTTTTACTATTTTAAAGGGAGTTTATATTTTGGTTAAAATTAAAAATAAATTTGGGTAGTTGATTTAACTCTACAAATAAATCTTAAGGCATCACAGATATTTCGACTGAGAAAGCATCGAAATTAATGTAATGTTCTTATAATGCGTGTTTATTTATCTGTTAAAACGTTTAATGTCTTAATATAGACACAGGATATCGCTGCATATATATAAGAAAACTAAGATTATAATAAATGAAATGGAATTTTATTTATGAACGCTCTTTAACAACTGTGGTTCTCAGCGTCCCTTTTTCTACTGGGTGTGAAAGACCATTTAATTTTGCCCAGAGGCCTCTTTATCAGGCTTGAGTTACTTTTAGGGGCCGTAAATCTACGACACGGGGCCATAGGCTCTACTTTCCTTCCGAAGGAAGCCATGCAAAGAATTTTTACGCCATCCATTGTCTCTCACAGGGTTTGAGCTTCCGACCATATGCTAACCCTAACCACGGAGGACGACAAGATTCGGTACATTGAGTACCTCAAGACTAAAGACTAAATATGTGTTTAAGGTTTTTTAAAATGTGTATTAGGGTGAGATGGCAGGCCCTTATCTCAGTAATGTTAAAATATGTAATTTTGTGACCCCCTTTCTGTATTAATACTGATCACATTTTATTTAATGCTGCAGTGTGTGTAAACTGAGCTTTTCAATTTAATTCTCAGGTCACTAATTATTACTTTTTCTGCACTTAATATCTACATAATATATACAGAAGGTACTTATTCCGCCCAAATAATTCGATGGCAATTTTTTTCACCGGAAATATATGTTTTGAGATTCCCCGAGCATTAAAAATAAGAATATTTACTAAAAAGGCCTATCTGAGGGTGGGTGTGTCTGTGGATTATATAGCTCATAACTAAAATACCGTTAAATACCAAACTTGATATTTAAGTTTAGTAGCTTTCAAATATAGTTACTGGTTGGTGATGTTGGAGATTTTGTTCAAAATCTTCGTGTTGCGTCAGAAACTTAAATACCAAGTTTGGTATTTAAGGCATATTAAACATTTTTACATGAAAAATGACATGTATATTTCGAATTTTCTGGAAATAGCCTCTTAAGACCTCTTTATTTTGGATGAATTTTGCTAAATTTCTCATTACTAGTGAATCGTAAGAGATAGACAAAAACTTACTACACAAAAATGTAAATTTCGCTAAAACACACAATTTGTCACTTACAATTATCTTCGTGGAGTTGATTGTTTTTGACAGTTTCTTTGTCATTGGTTTCAGTTTTAAAATACTTTAAACTTTTCACATACGGGCATTTGTCAACTCCTGGAAATGCAAAGAAACCTCATAAAAACTAGCTTTTAAAATATTTGGCTATAGCAATTGCGTAGTTTTTTGTTTGTTTGTTTTTCTGCTTTGTTTTGTTTCTTTTTGTTTGTTTTTTTTATGGCTCAACATCAGTTAACCTGGTTGGTTATAATGGACGATGAATGAAATTGGTGAAATGATTCTCAAATGATCTCAGGGTCCATGTAGCTGAATATTCCGCGACATTCCTCTTCTCAGGATAAGGGAAAACCCTCCCTCCGGGTAATTCACCCTAGGTGAGATTCAAACTTGCGAACTATTGAATGTGCGACAGCCACACTAACCAGGGTTTTAGCGTAGTGTGTACCCTTATTTCCTAGGACCATTTTTACTAATCTTTATCTCGATTAGCATGAAGTTGATAGAAGAATAAGCTTTTTAACAATAATTTGTTACAGAGATGTGGAGAAGAATGAACACATCAGATTTATTCTAGATTGATTAGGCGCTAACGTGGGATTCAAAATATACTGTTTTAAGTAACTAAAGTACACATTTTCTGAACACTTACAAAGAAGAAAGCAATGCCGTTTTATACATATATTTACCTTACACTATTTTTCTAAATAAGGAAATAAATTAGTATCTTGAAAGGCACAGCAACAACTATATGGTAAGTACAAGTTTAATGTACGAGTTTTAAACACAAAAACAAATCCTGAGGTCCTATAATTAAAACCCTTGAATAAAATAGAAACATTTTTGTCCAACAAGAATTTCTAGAGCAGTTTGGAGAACGTGAAATATTAAAGGAAAGTAAATATTTTAGTAAAATGTATTTAAAAAGGAATATTTAACCTACATAATGCAAAGAGTTTTATATATGAATATACACATGATAAATTTCTTTGTTCAAATCGAATCCTTAAAACACATATCTCTTCAAAATAATCTCTAAATGCCTGCTTAAAATACTGTTAAATATCGCTTTTTGCTTTTTCTTCTACGTAAATTCGTAAAACCTAGATACATATTGTATTCCACGCAAAAACTTGCAACCGAAATTTAAATGCAAAAACCACTGAATACAAAAAGAGGCATTTTAGAAAAAGGTCCATGTGCGTGCGCGTGTGTATATTTATGTTTGTACGTGTATGCACACGCGGGGGTGTGCCTGTGAGATTTAAGTACCTTCAAAACATGTTATTCGTGTGAAATTTTGATATGGAATTCTTGAATGGAATGCTTTGCTTTCTCTGTTGGATATATTATTTTTATAGCTTGCTATAATAAATAATATGATAAATAAACTAATGTGTTAAATCCACATGCTTTTCTCTATTCTTTCTAGAGTAAATTGTTCTTAAAGGGATCAGTATTCTATTTCACGTTAATCTAAAGATATTTGTAAAAATATTTATCTATATATTTGTATGTAGATGCAAAGTGTAGGAAAATGCATTAGGGTAACTGCAGTGTAAAGAGTACTTTGAGGCTGCTCCCAGAAAATTCAAGATATACGTTTTTTTATTTATGATAAGAATAGCTTATTGAAAATCATTATAGGCATTTTTGAGAAACCAAAAATTAATTTTTCAAGGCATAATTTGGAGTATGAAAGTCTTTGTGTCGCATTCTTAGAAGATCTTGAAAATAAATATAAAATGTGGTATTTAACTAATCTTACTGTTTTAAGTTTAGCTGTTGCAGAACATACACACAAACGTAAAGAGGCACACACGGATCTTTTTCAATATTCTTTTTATTCTGAAGTGCTTAAAATGTGTATTTCCGTTGAAATCTAGGTGTGGAAACTTTAAGTGGAGTGCAATACCCTTTATGTCTATCATGTAACTACACGATAGAGGAAAAGGCAAAGGTCTCATCAACGTGCCCGCCCTTGTGAGGATAGTGACCACAATGCCACCTCAACGCCTAGAACAGAACCTACATAGAATATAGATCCGCGACATATGCTATCACGAGCCTAAAAGCACATTGAAAAATTATAAAAGAAATATAACACAACTTATTACTCAGGTATACGTGCGTCTCAAGGAATGTTCTATACTCCGGTCCCTCTTAAGAGCATCAACCCGACGGGAAGACCACCGAAGACCTTGGTGGAGGCGACCTGCTCCAGCTTGTGTCTATTAACTCTCCAGGTTAGTGCCGGAGGACTTCGAGACGTCTCACAAACCTACCCAGGCATCACCACCCAGTCATACCTAATCTCCCACTACCACGTCGAGACCTACCCAATCCGAACAGCTATCATACGGGAGGGGCTTGGTGTTCGGCCTGACTAATTCTACTAACATCAGAAGTACTATGGGTGCTCGGGGTCCGCAGCGCTCGTATTGAAAGGGAGGGTGGAAGAATATATTAGATAATAAATGTCCCAGCATGCGCCTTAGTGACTACATGACAAGGGGGAACCACGAAAAACCCCAAGTCAGAAAGCGCGGTCGACTGAAATCGATACTACGACTTCCCCCGAGTCCCACACGATAATCTGGCGCCACTTCGCTCGGTAGGTGGTAGATGGAGATAAAGTCGGAGGGGACTCGGCACTGAACCAAAGGTTACTGTTTCTATTCCCTAAAATGGGGTTGCTCCCCCGGGAGATAGTCACTTTGAGCATCCTTTTACCCAGGTGATAGGATACACCTGGCGTCCGGAACCAGGGGTAACAGCACACTAATGGCATACATGCAGCAGACACCTGGCTACTCAGATATACCGTTGGGCCCAGGAATCAAGTCCATGGGTTTTACCAATAGGCCGGTACCTATTTTATACACCGGCTCCCTTGCTCGTGCAAGAATGGAAGCATTTACACGCGTCAACCCCAAAGGGATGAATTCCGAAGACCTCGGCAGAGGTGATATCTGCCTCATTCTGGCCACAATCTCTCTAGATCAGTTCCGGAGGACATAGAAGCGTCTCACAACTGCCTCCATGCATTGCCCAGGCGTACGCAATCTCCCATAGGTTTCGGGTGCACTACCATGTCGAGTCCAACCCAAATAGAATGGCAGCCTTCTGAGAGTGCTCAGATGCAATTGCTGTTGTGTTGCTCCTGGTTCCGGCTTCTATTATATCCTCTCACCTCATCCCTTCCTCCGTCGCATCTTGGGGTGTAAGTACAATAACCTCAGTCAGCACAGTAATGAGAGCATCCCTACTCATCGGTGTTCATCCCGGCAACCATCCGAATTCGGGGGACGAAAATAGTCACTTTGAGTATCCTTTTCCCCCATGCCACTCCAATAACCATCGCCGACGCTTCCAGCTCTGAAGGCTAAATGAAGTGACAATGGAAATGATATGGAGGGACAGGAAATTTGGGGGATGACAGAAACCTTCCTAGCTTTTGCCTGACGATCCAGAGAAACCTGGACCACGAGAAGCGAACTCTTGAGCTCCTGAATGCGGGCCACAGACGAAACTGTTCGGACTGGTACAGAAACTAATACATCATCGTTAATTCGTCCATTTCTTCCTACGATCCGCGTTTCTCGCGAATATATCTAGCCATTAAAAAGCTATAATCAGGTAGAGGAGCATGTAACGCCGCAGCTCGATTTAAAAATGTTGTTAAAAATGCGTACATAATAAAAAGGCTTACTCTATCTCACAAGGCAATAACTCGGCTACGGTTTACAGATACAGCCTCTGCTGGAGCAACATTAATGCTGTTAAAGTATTTAGAATTTGGACGCGCAATGTTTGCTGTACGCTTTTGCAAGCACCTTCGATATATTGCCTCGCTTTAAGCCGCGGGAATTCCTATCCACAGCTTACCCGTCCGGTTGAATTCCGGCCTGCACACATGTGTTAAACCATTCATTAGCGACGTAGTTGCCTTTCTGCTCCGCGCAGATGCTACCTCGCCCTGTGTTTAATTTTTTTTTCTACGTTTCCTATTGTTCTAACGGAAACCGTGACAGAAAAGGAAAGAAAAATCGGAAAATCCAGAGCTATGGTCACCTGTAGAGAATGAAATGTGACATTGAGGGAAATTCCACTTTCGGAAATTTAAATCCCTGTTTCACCACTGCAACGTGTTCATGTATTTGTTGTGCTGTTTTATTCAAGAGAATAGTTACCAGAGATATAGGACAAAGCAAGTATTTACACAAGTACTATAAAGTGTAGCAAGTGCAAATAGATCTTGTATTGTTCCCTCTGTATACAATGTTACACGCGTTTATAAACAAGATACACGACAATTTTAAATTAAACCTGCAGCTAGTACTAATGAATTGAAATGTCACTGCGATAGAAAAACAATGCAATAGCGAGGGTTCATAAATTACGTATACATTAGCTTCACTAAGTTAATAATAAATTAAAAAAACACCAACGCTTTCTGTGCTTCATTTGAGTTCTATGTTTTTCCGCACCTTCCTTTATTCATAGTTACTGCTATTAACCGAAATGTAAAGCTAACTGCCATCTTAAGGGATGTAACTGCGAAGATTGATAAATTTGACCAAAATTTCGGAAAGTAATAAATAATTTATGATCATAATAAAGTAATATGAAATATAACCTTTAACCCGCAATTGCATAGTATTGCACACAGGCAACAAAGATGATTAATAAAAAGTTTTAGTATTTTTAGTGAATATTTTCTAATTTCATAGTATCCTAACTACAGCAATAAAATTTGACTAGTTATTGCTGTTTTATATTGTAAACTTATTAATATTTTTGCAAAAAAAGGCAGTGGCTTTTTAATAATAAAGATCAAAATCCATACAACTGCAGTCAAATGTAACCCCATCAGCATTCAGGCGTACTATGACACCGGTTATTTTACTTGTTCCCTCCCCGTCCTATGCCACAGTCAAATTTGACTGCAGCTGCTGGGACTCGAGTTCGCGACGTTCGGCTTTGAATGGATGGTCCGTCCATTGCGAATAAAAACAATGAAATAACGAGGATTCTTAAACTATATATACATTAGCTTCACTGAGTTAATAATAAAAGAAAGACACTAACGCTTTCTGTGAATAATTTGCGTTCAATGTTTATGTGAATCTTCCTTTATTCAGTGTATAATGCGTAGTGTAGAAGGTATCATGCTGGAAGGGCCTATCAACAAAATGTCAATATCAAGCGGCTGCTTCAAATCCAAAGTGATGAATTGATGTAAAATGTATAGATAATATCCGACATAAACATGTAATTAAAAAGGTGGTTCCAATAATTACCGAAATGTAAACTCTTTGCTACGTGCCATCTTAAGGTTAGGATAAAAAATCTAAAAAGTTGACTTTTTTACTTTAATTCCATAAAATAATTTAAAACATCTCTGAATACAAAAAAAAGTATAACTGTCCACCATGCGCCATTTTAATCCTTAAGTCACCGGAACTCCAGCAAAGCATTAGAGGTGAAATTGTATTGGACTGCAGGAGGACATACCACATATATATAGTATTACATTTCAAGCTTTACCCATGTAAGATGTACAAAACCAAATTGTAACCTAGGTAATTAAGGAAGATGAGAGCTAGCTTAATTCCAGGTAATAGTCCACCAACCTCACTTGGTAATAAGCTCAGGATCAGACTAAGTGGCTGAAAATAGTAAGAGAAAGCTATAGGATAGAGGGAGATGGACGCATTGGGGTTTTCCAGAAGCGTCATGAGAACGCGTCACTGATTAAACTTGGAACAGAATATTTTCATAATGTGTAATATCAAGAGCGAATCAAAGGTGTTGTTATATTTTATGGCGCCAAGATTGGCATCATCCAATGCTATTACAAAAAATCCTAAGTGTTAAATACACATGACTTTCTCTACATCGCTGTAACAAATTATTGTTAAACAGCTTACTCTTCTATCTACTACATGATAATCGAGATAAATATTAGTAGAAATTGACTTAATTACTTGCTTCCTTGTAAGTAGACAGGAAAAACGGAATACACTAGGCTAAAGGGAAACTCAAATCTTTTAAAAGCTGGTTGCCATGTGGTTGAAATCCATTTCTATGCAGGACCAAGGATCTACAACCTTCCGTGTGAGAAAAGTTTTAAGCATTTTAAATCTGAATATCTCAGTATTTCAGTAATTGTCGATTGCACGTAAAAAAGTATATAATAAATTGTGTGTTTTAACGTGATCTACATTTTTTGTGTAGTAAGTTTCTGTCTACCTCTTACGGTTTAAGAGTTACGCTAAAATTTAGTAAATTGATTCAAAATAAAGAGGTCTTTAAGAGCTATACACATAAATTCAAGATATAGATTTTAGTTGTCATATAAATATCCTTAAAATACGGTAAAAAATGTAAATAGCGCGTTATATATCATGCTCTTTAACTACTGTGGTTCTCAGCGCACCATTATATACTGGGCTTAATTTTGCTCAGAGACTTCTCTATCAGGCTTGAGGTTCTTTTACGTGCCGTAAACTACGACACGGGACCAACGGCTTTACTTCCCTTCCGAAGGAAATCATGCAAAGGATTTTTACACCCGAAAAAATCCATCGTCCTCCGCCGGGTTTGGGCATATGAAATTAGCATGGTAACCATTGCACCACGGAGGGCGACTAAAATACGGTATTGTAATGAAAATCGTTAGAGCCATTTTTGAGAAAACCAAAATTTTACATGTTAAGGATGATTGGGGTGGTAGGATTCTCTTGAAAATCTTTGGGTCGGATCCTTGGAAGATACCAAACTTGGTATTAAACGGTCTTGTCGTTTTTGAACTATGCTGTCCACGGACGCACAAACACGGAACTTTTTCTAAAAATTATATTTTTGGGGGGGATTCAGGGGGTCCCAACTGTATTTCCGGTGAAATTTCGGTATCGAATTTTTGAGTGCAAGAGAAAGTAAAAAGGGAGCATGCCCCAGACTAGTGCCCTCTCTGTGTTAACTCTTCATTGTGTTCAGAAAGTGTGTGAAGCGACGAAAGCACGTCCAGGTACTTAAGGGGTATGCAGAAAGATTACGGTTCTTATTAATTCGTTAAAGTGGTGGGAATAATAATAAGGTTAATATTCCAAGGAAGAAAACTAGGCCCGGATAGGGCTTTAACATATTTTCACGAAAGAATAAATTCAAATATTAAGGGAAATTTTGCCAGACCCACAAAAATGCCCTGATATAGTTAGCTAGGCAATAATTATCAGGATTGCATTATTCATCAGCTGCTGAGCCGAGAACGCCGGGGACAAAATAACCGCACTGGAGACCCGCTACAGTTCGACAAGAAAAAATTAATTCCAGGCCTTTTGAAACATTCACATCATGCAAAGTAAAAAGCGAAGTTGTGCAGAAGAAAAGCAGCAATGCAAGAATCAAAGGACAAAAAATGTAGCAGCAGAGAAGAGGAAAAGGAAAGCTGAGAGTCCAACCTACCAACATGGAGGATTTTAATGTGAGCCATGCATTCAAGTCTTTACCTTTTTTCTCGTTATTGACATTTTCAGCATTTTTTTCCTGTAAAATGCTCCTTGAGGAATAGTTTTTCTGTTACACGAATAAAAGCTGTTTTTCATCATTTGTTTTCAATTTTCAAGCACAAAAATTATAGTTTTTGACAATAATGCATATTCATAAGCTTAAAAATGGTGGAAGGTAAATCAGAGAAACCTAAAGTAATTTAAAAAATTAGATGTATTGTCAACCTTGAATTAAAATATTAAACCAACATTTTATCGCAAAGGACTTTTTTAGTGCGAGATAAAAACATTAACAAATTTGACCATAATTTTCAAACCTTTGGAGCAAAACTTATGAAATTTCCACTGTAACTTATTTGTATTATTTTACAAAGTGTAAAGTTTAAAAAAAAGCTAGCATTATTATTAGTTTGGAATTTCAAACTTTCAGTTATACATGTCCCTACGGGATGCAACTGTGAACATTTATAAATTTTACCAAAAATTGAGAAAATAACAAATAGTTTATGATCATAATAATTCTGTATGCAAACAAATATTTTTCTTTCACGTAGTGGATTTCAACTATCACTTATCTGAAACTATAAATGGATAGACGAATGCGCCGGTGCCTATGGCCGCGCTCGCCAAGACGCTTTGGTGCTTCGTAGCGCAGGGGATCATGGGTTCGAGTCCCACCTTGGGCATGAGTGTTATATGTTTGTGTATATGTGTGTTTAAAAAGAAGAAAACAGAAATTCAGTAATCATACAGCAAAACAAAGTAAAACAATTAGGTAAAATAAAAGTAGGCTATACAGCGCCGGAGTCCCGACCAGACTCCGGAACTGTATTTTATAAGAAAAAAAACTCTTACTGACCACTTCAGCGATATTGATGTGATATGATATTCCGTATATGACTGCCAAATAGCCCATTTTACAACAGATAACATAGGTTTAATTCATGAAATAATACAAAATTCCACATGTGGATTTCTGGCTATGCGGTCTAACCCACGCTGTGAATAGCTAACTTATCGAACCAAGGTTAGCGAATTCAGGCAAAACGTATTTAAGGGAAACTGTGAGAAAGGAAGGGGAGACCCATCTAAAGCAATCCGTGTGATGGCATGGTTGGATGCAGATAGATGCATTTTAATTTTTTTATGAAGAAGTAAAGATCTCTAATTATTATGGAGCATTATAAAATCAGATAATACTTCATTTATCATGTCTAATCACTGCGTGGCCAAAGGCATAGTTTGTGAGAGTTAACCGTACTGACGTGGCCGTAGATTCGAGCCCACAAATACCAACTTATTTTTTTGATTATCTTTTATTTACTTATTTTATTATATCACCTCTATTATTGGATATCCCTGAATGTGTTAATATATAAGTCCAATTTTAAAACTTCTTTTCTCGCAAAATTATCTTCCATGCTAAAAATGCTATCATGACGGTATTTTGTACTATTTTATTTCAAAAGTTGTATAATGCCCCTCAAAATGTTTGCTTTGTCCCATTCAAGAAATTAGTCATATTATTTTATTAAAATAAAGCTTGAATTTTGAAAATAAATTGTTACATTTTGAAAAATTAAGAGATTTGGAAGCACAAAATGTAATAGTTTTTCTACAATGATTAGCGGTAATATAACAATAAGATATTACAAATCTATTTAACTTAATTTACTGAAAATTTGCATATAAATGGAAACATGTATAAAAACATCTTTCTCGTTTTACTTTCTCCATATCCACTACGTATATAGTGTATGTAAAAAGCGTTGCATTCAATCCAAAAATTCTATATCGTGATTCACGGAAATACATTTTTGAGATCCTCTGAATAAAGAAATGCATTTTTAGAAAAAGGTCAGTGAGTGTGTGTGTGAATAGCATAACTCAAAAACGAAGTTACTAAAGAGATTAAATTTAAATACTAAACTTGGTATTTAACTTATCTCACAAGGATGCGGCAAAAAAGATTTTTTAAGTAAACCTTCCCACTCCAAACCACCCTTTACATTGAAAAATTTTCGAAAATTTTTATTTTCTCAAAAATGGCTATAACAAATTTGATTAAAATATCATATATTACAGATATGTACATCATAAATAAAATGTATACCTTGAATTTTCTGGGATGAGCTTATTGTGGATGAATTTTGCTGAATTCTGCATAACTGGGAAACCGTAAGAGATAGACCGAAACTTACAGCACTACACATGTAGATTGCATCATAACACGTAATTTATATTCTGTTGTTTTTTTTTTTTTTTTTTTTTTTTTTTTTTCTTTTCTTTTTTTTTACAACTAGCCGTTTCTAGGATATTCCTTGTTATTGGTTTCAGCTCTCACATTTTTATAGTTTTGCCTTACGGGAATTCCTCAATTCTTGGCCATACTAAGAAACACAAAGCAAACAGCTTTTAAAATTGTGTCTATCCCTTTAGCCTAGAATATTCCCGTGTTTCTCTTCTAATTAAAAGGTTATTTGGTTAAATCCTGTAACTCCTAAGTAGTACGTTGGGAATCGCTTCGATGTTCCCTTGATTGGGTTTGAATTTCTAGTTCGGGAGTTCGTCGCTATGCGCCTTGGTGTCTAGGGATTGACTTGTCGCCTACAGATGGCACTGTAAGTTGAAATCCCGACTGGGGGTCGCGAAATGGTGGAATTTTGCCCAGAGACCTTCTTCTTTCAAGGTATGGGGTTATTTTACGTGCAAATAGAATCACACAAAATCACTGGCTTTACTTTCCTTCGTCTACTTACAAGGAAGCAAAAATAAGACACTTTTATATCGATTTATGAAGTAGTAGTATACGATTTTTAACAATCATTTATTACAGAAATGAAGAGAAAATCATGTGATGGAACACCTCATATTTTTTATAACAGTATTGAATTTAGAGAAGAAAAACTGTTATTTAAATAACCATGGATTCCAGCGGGAACAAACATATTAAACATGCAGGATTTGTGGCGTCTGGGCGTCCCTTTTCTCCGGTTTCCCCCAACACTCATTTCACCAGCTACTCCATTTTTAGTTTCTTCTAATTTCACCGTCATTTATTGTCATCTTCCTCACCTTGATAAGCTCCAATCCAGGTTCTTCACTCTCTACATGATGTTCTGCTGATCGACAGGTCTTTGAACCTAGATATTCGCGTGAGATTCCTGGCGAGTGTAATACTGACTAAGAGTCAAACTCTGTTTAAGGGGACACTCTGGTATTAAAATGATAGAAAATGGTATATTAGAGAAAAATTTACTTCTAGTAAGGAACTGAATACTTTGTTTATCTATAAATTATTCATATATCACTTTTATATAAGCTCCTGCTTGAAAGAAGTTATTTTTTCGCTATTCAAACAGTTATATCGTTCATTGCATTTTCTCCAACCAACATTTTTACATTCTCTACACGTGCTATGTATATGGTATAAAGAGAAGATACTGTATCCCACCCAAAATTCTATTTCGAGGTTTCACCGTAAATATATGCTTTGAGGGTTTCTGAATTCGTAAAAAAGTATAAAAAAAAACAAAAAAAAAAAACTACACTGCATGGACAAGTCATTGAAACTTTTATTTTCTCAAAAATGCCTCTAACGATTTTTATTAAAATATTAGCATATTAAAGATATTTACTAGATTATGAACAAAAAATATATGCTGAATTTTCTAGGAATATATTCTAAAGACCTGTCCATTCATGGGCTAAATGACAAAAAATAGACAAGAACTTACTACAAAAATGCACATTGCATTAAAATATGCAATTTATGTAATATATATTCGTTATTGAATTTACTATTTCCGAAATATTGCTTGATTAGGTTTCTATTTTAAACTTTGTAATTTTTCTCAAACGGTGTTTCTTTTCACTTCGTCTCTTTTTTGTTTATCTAGCAATACAATCGAACTTCTCTTGTTCATATATCGCCCGGCTTTTAAAATATTTGAATATCGCTTTAGCCTAGTTTATTCCCTTATTTCTCTTCTACTTATAAGGAGCTATGCAAAAATATCATAATGTTTATCTTGATTAGCATAATGTGGGTAACGAATGATCATTTATAAGAATACTTTCTTTGCAGAACGGATACAGAAAGTCAAGTGAATGGAACGCATCAGATTTATAACTTCAATATAATATGCTAAAATACTAAGTATTTTCATTATGAAATCAAAAGAAACATTTTATTCAGACAATAATTTCTATTGCCTTTTATTTTTACTTTCTCTATACGCATTATGTACATAGTGTATAGAGAAGGTATTGCACTCCACCAAAAAATTAGATACCGAGATTTCACCGGAAATATATGTTTTAGGGTCCCCTTTATCTAAAAAAAGCATTTTCGGAAAAAGGCCCGTGTGTGTGTGTGTGTGTGTGTGTGTGTGTGTGTGTGTGTGTGTCCGTGTGTCTGTGAACACGATAACTCAAAAACGAAAAGTAGGTAAAATACTAAACTTGATATTTAAGTTTAGTATCTTCCAGGGATGCGACATGAAGATTTTGAGAAAAATCCCCCCACCCCCAACTACCCTTTACATGGAACTTTTTTGAAAAATTTTAATTTTCTCAAAACTGGATCTTACGATTTTGATTAAAATTTCGTATTTTAAAGACAAATAAAATGTATATCTTGAATTTTCTGGGAATAGCCTCTGAAGGGTAGTTTATTCTGGATGAATTTTACTGAATTTTAAATAACTGCAATACCGTAAGTGATGGACAAACACTTACTGGACAAAAAAATGGAGAGCACGCTAAAACACATAATTTATGTAATATACATTTTTTTCGTGGAGTTCGTCGTTTTTGTGAAATTCCTTATTTTTGGTTTCTGCCACGAAAAACTTGTACATTTTTCATACAGGAATTTATCAACTGCTGTCCATACAAACAAAGGAACTTCAGTGACATAGCAACCAGCTTTTGATTATCACTTTAACCTATGGTACTTCCTTATTTCACCTCTGCTTACAAGGAAGCAAGTAATATGGCTATTTCTGCTAATGTTTTACTGATTAGCATGAAGTAAATAGAAGTATAAGCATTTTAAGAATAATTTGTTGCAGGGATATAGAGAAAGGCATGTGAATGGTACACACCAGATTTTTTTTTTTTAATGTTGAAACCGTATTTAGAATTTTAGTGAAATAATTAACCGTTTAGTGCTATAAACACACACAAACAGAAAATCTGTTACCTAATCTAAAAAAAGTGTCATGACATAGATGCAACGCAGAAGTTTTTAAACTTTTAATTTAATTTAATTTATTAGCACAAAACAAACAAAATAATCCAACGTCATGTTATAAAATATACGCATTGTGTATCAAATAAAATATTGGACTGTTATTGTGTTTTCGGATTCCAAAAACGTATTTTACAGTGCGTGAATTGTTGATGGGAAAAATTATTTGCATATTAAACTTTAATTGTGCTTTCTGACAAAATACAAAATATAACTTCAGGGGATAATTTTTAACGGATCAGGATAAAAATAATGTAATGTACAGAACACGATAAAACAAGCTGTGCATCATTATACTTTTATTCGTTTATATAATTATTTTTCTGTAACAATTGATAAAAATACTTTTATTTTACTTAAAATATTTTGAAATAAATAGTTTAAGAAATATACAGATTTTTAAAAACCTGTACACTGATTTATTACTAGTTACTTCATTTATGAACATGCAGATTTTGAATGTTTTAATTGAAATTTGTATTTTATTTCTGCATTTGGACAATTAAAAAGTAATATTTTGAAAAATAATGAGTTAAATGCTTTTATATATATTATATAATATACATATGTAATTTTTAAAATTATAATTATGAATAAATACAATATATCTATAACTTTTCAAAATTAAAAAGGTATATATAATATTCTAAAAATTGCATCAGGTTTGGTTTAAAGGCATGGAAATTCTATTTCCTAATAGAGTGCCACTTTAAAGGCTGAATGAGTGAAATAAATAAACCTTTTTTTAATGTTTTCCTAGAACAACCCATGCATTTCTCGCCTTGTGGCGTTAAATGTGGATGCCTTTTCTTCCACGTTTTCATTGTTTCTTTCCTCCTCTCTATCTCGGCGACGCAGTTCCTATCCCGCTCTTAGCCCTCTCTGCCCCTTCCTCAATAGTTTCCTTTCCTTTCTCTTCACGTATCTGCGTGTTCTTCGTGTGTAACTTGAATGTGTTGTGATGTTTTGAAAATCGCTGATAAAATTATCTTTTCTGTTAGGATAATAAGAGTTGAAACATAAGTAAAATGTTTAAACAGTATACAAAAATGTCTCTCTATTGTGTTTACAATGCATTAGGCAGTCTATCATTTATCGTAAAAGAAAAGTTATATAAATTCTTTAATATTTTACTCAATAGATATTTTTAAGTCTTTAAATGGTTCAGAAACTAGGTTTATGATATCCTTTAAAAAATTGCACTTTTTGGTTTATTTTGCGGCAGTTTGATCACTCTCTTCCCGAGCAAATAATAATCATATAGAATTTTATCCAAATGGAAACTAAAGTATAATATTATATGCCAAAGCACACACTTCTTAGTTTATTTATATGCTATTTTTTGCCTTTATTTTGCCTACTATATATGTTAATATCAGTGCATAATCCAAAATCGATTACAATTTTAATTCATGTAAGATAATTTCATTCAACGCTAACAACGGATGATATACACATATAGGTAACATTATCAATGCATGTGATTAAGGTTTGGCATTAACATCCGTTTTTGTTATAAAAATCATATAAAAATCCTAACAGTTCAGCTCTATTATTAAATATTAATGTACACGCATGCATATTATTGCAATAGCATAAATGCATAACTGATCAAGAGATTTCGTACTAAATAAATTAAAATATTGTTATATGAAAGAGCCCTTATTCTGATTTAACGCAATACTTTCTACAGCAACCACAATATGTGTCAGTGACACTGTACATAATTTCGTGGAACTCAATGTAATAAGAACGCCTAATAAGTTTAGGTAATCAGCTTGTATAATATTGGTATAAAAACCGATGTTTATTAATTATAGCCTATGGTTTCCACACAAATACAATAAAGCTTCCTAGAGTGAACAGACGGGGTAACGTTTGAGGGATTGCAAAGCTTTTTATTCTTTCATTTATATTCCGCCTTTTAACTTCAAGGTCCCATCGGTGGCATTCACCTTTATAACTCGTGAACTGTTACCTTTAGGTTACTAATTTTCGACATTATATCACATACACACACACATGCTTCACTCTCATTCATACTTTAAGACTCCTAGGAAGTATAGGAAATTATATGGACTAGAGAAAACTCCCTACCCTCAGTCAGGAGTTGATCCCGGGACGCCTCGCACATCAAGTAGGTGCTCTACCGACTGAGCTACCGTGTCAGCCGTTGCAAATTAATAGTGCTACGTCGATTTAACATGACAGAATCAGGGGGCGGTTCGGTATACTCACTATCCGCTCAGGCTAGTAAGGCGACGCGAGGTAACTTAGGTACTCTTCACATTTTTGCTTTCTTTTCACTTCTGCCAAACTAGTGGGAGATATTTTTCCGAAAGAATCGAATCCGTGGCTTTTGAAGGTACAATTATTTGTTGAATAATTTGGATTTGAACTCTTATCTGCTGTTGGTGATGCGGACGGAAATTTTTATCAGTATAAACGCTGCTTAGGAAAATATTGTAGGAACTTCATCACAAAATCTCTCAAAATATATACTGTAGTACATTCCATTATAGTATGTGGCATGATGAATATGATTAAAGTAGTAAAACATAGACTGCATTTTTACTTAAATCTATTTAATGTAATAATTATTACACAAAACTCTTAATTTATTTCAATGAATACTTATGTTCCAAAAAGAAAAAGAAAAATGCAGAAATAATTAATAGACCTTTGTTATTTTCATTTTTCTCAATTATATTTATGTTACATTGCTTGCCTTTAAATTTGCTGATTTTAAAAAGAGATTTTGTATTAATTTGATATTATGATTATTATATCTACAAGCCACAATTTTTTATAATATATAGGTTGTACGAATTATAAATAAACATATATGAAATTTTCATGTGTATTTATTAATAATGCCATTCTGAAATATTTAATTTTATTCTCAGACTGTTCTGAGCCCACCTGTCTTGGTTTTCATTTCGCTGCTCAAAAAACGGGTTCGTACAGCACGTGCTACCTCCATCTAGAAGTTTAGTGAACTTTAGTCTTTACATACCCCAAATGTGTTTGTATTCTAAATAAATTATATTTTTCAGGTAAATAATTTAGTATGCGGTATTTTAGTCAAAAACGTTATAGCAATTTGAGATAATAACAACATTTCCATGTGAAGAGTAGACCAGTGTGGATGGATTTTCTTTAAAAATCATCCTCGTATCCTTGGAAAACTATAAACTTAAATACCAACTTTGGTATTTAAACGTCTTTTGGTTTTTGAGCTCTATTATTCAAGAGCGTTAGGAAATTTTTCAAAATATACCTTTTTATAGACTCAGAGGACCTGAAAACTTATATTTCTCATGAAACAACTCTTGATATAGAATTTTTGGGTGGATCAAAATTCGTGCACGTAAAAAAGTAGATGTGTGTGCGTCTGTGATTTTTTTTTTTGTAATTCTAGAAGTCTTAACCATATTTTCAGTGAAATCTCGCAATCAAGTTTTGTGTGGAATATAATACCTTCTCTACTTATTGTGTACATTGTGTGTGGTAGAGAAAGTAAAAAAAAAAAAGTCACCTCTAAGTAAGGATCAAAACTAATGCTCAACACAGTTTTGCTTAATGTAAAGGTTTCTGAAAAAGTATTTGAAAAATGCTGGACTAATATTGCACATAGATTTGCATTCTGTTGAATTGAATTTTCTATTTAATAGCTCTCCACTAAAATAGGTCACAACAAAACATAAATATATAAGATGGGAGGTGAAGAAGTGCAAATAATTTGATATTTAGTAGAGAACAAGTGTATCTCATTGAGTTACTTACTAATATCATTTTCATAAATTACTCAGAAATGTCGGGGTCTAATGTGTTTTGAATGACCCTGAGCAATATCTCTGCTGTTTACAAACATCACTCCACTTATATTGGACAGGGCAAACAGCAGATCAAGATAAATCCTGATACTTGTTACTAAACAACCGATGTCTCAGAGGGAATAATTGACACCCTAAAAACATTGTTAAATTTTCTTCACAAACATAATTTGCAAATAGTGAAACTTCCCAACATCCTTAAACGTTTCTCCTCCCATTTGTTTACGCAACAAACACAATAATAGTAATAATAATAACAATAATAATATTATAAAAATACCCTATTGACACAGAGTAACCTATTCTACCTTTAATAACCTTATTTCCAAAATATTATGTCCTGTATAGGAATGAAGCTTACGAATAGCCCGGTAGCTTTTGTTTAATACATAGCCAGAGAGTTTGTGCCGTCACCCTTTTTGGAAAGTTTAAGCTAACTTATGGTGAAGTAGCTGTTGATTGTGATAAGCGAGGGTTTGCAGCGCCAAAAGCTGATCCTCTTCATTTTCCTCTTCCTCCATTTGCACTTTGCGTTGGATTATGATAAACGATCTGTTTTCAAAGCGTCTAGTTTGTTTCTACGCCGTAGTGTAATGGAAAATGAAATTCCCCGATGCATTAGTTTCTACTCAGTGAGAAGGAGATGTAAATGGAACACTGTCAGATACAAAGCAAGGCTTTCTGATGTTTGTAGCGAGATAATTAACAAAATATATCAATGACTACCAACAGGCAGACAAGCTATTCTACTGTTTACATTTAAAGTTGTTAAGACTTTCTCTTCCCCACATAATATGTACTTTAAAGCGCCTACTGTAAAATATACTACATTTATTTAAGCACCTATTGAGTTCAACATATTTTACTATTTACATTTAAAGTTGTTAAGACTCTCTTTTACCCACAGAAGATGTACTTTAAAGTGCTTACTGTAAAATATAATTACTTTATTTCAGCACCTATTAATTTCAAGGCCTTATACAAGGTATTTACGAGTATGGATGAAATATTCAAACTTTATATAGCAGGAATGTGCATTGTATATAGTAGATAGAGAAGCTATAGTATTCCACCTAAGAATTCGATGACGAGATTTCACCAGAGGTATACTCGTATTCTAAGAACTCCTCAACCCAAAAAAGAAAAGCATTTTTTGAAAAGTATTCGCGTGTATCTGTGTGTGTGTGTCTGTCTGTCAGACAGCATAGCTCAAAAACGAAAAGTCTACTAAATCCAAACTTGGTATTTAAGTTCAATATCTCCCAAGGATGTGACACAAAGATTTTTAAGAAAACTCCAACTACTACCCCAACAACTCTTCACATTAAGCATTTTTGAAATTTTTGATTTTCACAATCATGGCTCTGAGTATAAAATGATATATTTTAAGATAATTTCATGACAACGAAATGAATATCTTGAATTTTTAGGGAAGTAGTAATTGAAGAGCTCTTTCTTATTTCTGGATGACGTTTCTATAGCTCGTAAAACGCAAGAGATAGACATAAAGACACAGAGATAGATCTCATTAAAACACATATATTTTTCTGTAGAGTTAACCATTGCCAAGATATTCCTTTGCATTAGCTTGAATTCTAAACTACTTAACATTTTCTCAAGTCAACGTTCGGCTCATCTCTTTTATTTTACTCCCAGAAATGCAAAATAGAACCGAATATTAATTGATTCATAGACCAGTAGGTTTTAAAAGATATCGCTTTAGTCTAATGTACTTCCTTATTTCGCTTCTACTTACAAAGAAGCAAGTAATAAGACCAATTCTCGTACTGTTTAACTCCATTAACATAACGTAGCTAAAAGAATGTAAGGAAAAGTTGTTTGTGGAACAGCTAGAGAAAGTCATGTGAATTGAACACAACAGAATTTTTAAGCAAATATCTATCCACTTTGTTGTGTTAATTGATTTTTCTCTTCGTCTTACACTTTTCACACAAACCAATCTCATAATTTATTACTTGAATGGTTGAAACTGCCCCGCGAAATAAACAATGCTTATCAGTACAGACTATCTTTTGCGTCCACATTTTCGCCAATCAATACGCGACCTGTTTGCCTAGGTAGTGTAATCATTAAGCCTTAGAAGTAATTACGCAAAATCTGTTCCGATAAAACAGAGGTTTAGCAAAGTTTGAACACTCAAAATCACGCCTTCCAACCCGCGGTCTCAGGAAAAATCATTACGCATATCATATGTGAGCCAAGTCTACTTGGAGGCACTAACCAACCTAAAAACGTACTATTCGTAGTAAGTTAAATTATAAATGCAGCTAATATTGGTGTAATGTTGCTGATTACACCGTTTTGAACTACCTAATACTGTACTCTGACAGTCTGTATGTTCATAGGTTTATTTTGTTTTGCACTAATGATAATCGGAAGGTCCACGAATCCTAGGACTTATTGTACTGTACTATGCGACTTCAGTGTAAAATAGTCTACTAATTTAAACAACAGCAGTAATATAACAATCCTAGAGGAGATTACGATTTTTAAAAGTTTTATATCAGTCTGGTAAAACATAAAAGCAATGCGTGTATGAAGGATTCCTAACAATTCCATGAAGCTGCTAATTAAATAAATTATTGAAAAATGATATAAGTATCCATAAATATGCCTGGCTAGTACCTAAATTTAAGAGTGAGGTGTCGCCCCGGTAATATTTGCGACAGGCATCAAGAGTTTGATCACCGGCGAATGTCCACTCCGGCCCATTAAATTTTCTGGTTTTCCAGGTCGCCAAACGAATGCTATCACGATTTCCTTTCCTTCATTTCACCTTCAATCCGCTTCCTTCTTAACTTTTGTGTGTGCTTCCATGGTGTGTGGCAGTGCTGGCAGATGGCCCGGATGTATACTCAATGGAAGGATTACCGGCGTGAATACTATTTGGCTGACAAGTAGTCGAGTCGCTTGCATGGCCTCTTTAGCGGACCGGCATTAGGACTCCCGCGCGTCTCTGGTGCCTGCAACTAAGATCTTCTGTGGTTACTTCCTGCCTAGTATTGGCTACAACAGATTTGCATAGGTTGCAGTAATCTAGTTGTGCTTTCTTGTCTAACCTTTACACTTTTATTTCTTCAGTTGGCAACAGTGATGAATTGTAGGTAGAGGCCACCAAGGAGATCAAGAATATAAATCAGTAATATCCAGAAAATTAGAGAAATAAAGAATGTGACAATATATTAATAAAATAAGGGAAGAAATATTGAAATTGTTGGAGTGGAAGGTCGAGGAAAGGAGAAGGAAATGGTAACAGGATGGATGTACTAAAGAGAAATAAGAGCAGCAAAAATTTATTGAAAAATGTGCGGAAAACAGAAATATGTGGAGAAATAAAATGTCTTTATGCTGAAGGATAACTATTGTATTGAAGAAAAATTCTAATAAAAAGAGGTTGGGCACGTTTGTAGAGTGTGGGGGGGGGAGATGCCGTCATTACCACATAAGTAGTTGCGTTCCATTAAGAATATAATTTTTCGCATATGAGTGTACACCTTGAAGGTAAAATGCAAACCATATTTTAAAATGGTACTTTATAAATTGAATTTTGGCCAAATTTAATAAATTTGAAAGGGTAAGGGTTTGCTATTTTTTTCCTTAGCACATCTCTCACATATCTATCCAACATTCCCCCCACGCACGCTAAAACTTTTAACTAGTCACATTTATCCGGCTATGCACACAAAGCTATGTAAGATGAAATGTCTTACTCTATAAGTCCGTCGTGCGTACCCAGTTTAATGAAAGAAACAAAAATACAAATTATTAAATGTTGCTTATTCTCTTTATCCAGGATCGTATTAATATAGTTTACTGGTAATTTTAATTTTGAGTGTTTCATGACTCATTACAGAACGTTCGCTGTAAGTTGACTTTTGAAAAGTAAAGAATATTCCTAATGCAGAGGCAACTTGACCGCGTAGGTTGCAAAGCGGGATGTGTACTCTATAGGCGAAAACTACAGAAACAGCATGTGGTCTGTAATAATAGATTGACTCGTAAGTTACAGTGTATTCCTTAGTGAGTGTTTGTATTTTATTTATTTTTCTTCTTGAGTGGCAAGTATTTTTCTTCTTTAACACTTTTCAACATTACATAAGCATCTATTTTTCTAATACGCAAAGTAAACAGTATTTTGTATATTGAAAACAGCTTTATCACCTCCATGTTTGTAATGAAACACAGCATACATTTTTAAGAGTACTGGGCGCTACGGGAAGAGCAAAGTCTTAGCAGTCGCATACCCAACTATGCTAGTCGTTTTCTTAAAATGGCAAAAATGCATGCGCTTTATGCGCTGTGTCGTAGATAAATATCTAGAAATTTGTTAGTCAAATAGATAATTTGAAGAAACTACCTTCACGTCTGAAGGTCAATAATGCAAAATTTATAAGGCATAGTTTACATTGTTTCCAGTTTGCTTTAGATAAAATATAACTTGGCATATCTTATTATCAATATTATACAACTGTTTGATATGAATTTAAACCGGAAGTAACATCTATTTTTGGAGAACAGAGGTTATGGCTTGCCAGTGAACTAAAGGAAAACCTGATGTGTAACATTCACATACATTTTTCCTACCTCTTCTGCAAACAAATTACTCTTTCAATATAATTATTATTCATTTATCTACATCATGGCAATAGAGATAAACATTAGCAGACCCTGTCTAATTACTTGTTTGTTAAGTAGGAGGGAAATAGGCGAATACATTAGCCAAATCTACTATCAAATCTTTTAAAAGCTACGCTATTTGAAACAAAAATACATTAAGGGCGTAGTGTGTCATGTTATCTAGAGTAATTTAAATGAAAAAAAAAGTTTATTAAGTGGTACTACCACGTGAATTTTAGTTACAGTTTCTCATAGTTTAGATTCAGAACATAATTATTTCCCTTTAAGCAACATTGAGCTGAATTACTTTCTCTCCTGCTGTGTTTTCAAACAAAAGTTTTCAAGTTAGGCCATAGAAGTTTGTAGTTCCATAGCCAACTTCGGAGACAGAAATTCTCTCGTCATAAAAAAACAGGAAGAGTTAAAACTAAATAAAATTTTGCAGGCACCACGCATAGACTTTACTAGAGATTCGCTGTTGGTGTTCTGCATTCAGCTGTCGCCGCCAAAACGGAAAGTGGGCCAGATCTGTCCAGATCCGCTTCTTTATTGCCAGTAAGGAAGCGGTCGTAGTTTGAGCGAATCCGTTATTCTGTATTCAGCTTACAATTCCATGTATGCACGTCCCAGAGCCTTGGCTAGCCGTATTATTTCACAACTGTGACAACTTTCGCAGGCAGGGAACGTGTTTATGCAGCACGCCAACAAACCGCTCTTACCTGGCCTCTAGCACCGTTTCCAAATTTGAAATCCTAATTCAATATTCTGTTGAGTTATTCAGTTTCCGAATGGCAGGGAAGTGGCTGACAGACTGCTTGCGAATAAAATTTGCCTCTCATTACTTTCTTTTGCAGCTACGTATGTAGTAGTGCCTGCAGGTCTTTAAAACCTGTTTCGTTTTCCACTCCTTTCTCTCTCTTCCTTCTTTTTTTTTTTACATTTTTCAGAATTACATTTTGCTGTTTGCCTTTAACACCTTAGACTTAGTGAGTATTTTTTTCCAAAACTGTGTGACTGAATTATAGGAAGTTTGGAATATAAATGAAATCATAATTTTAAAAGAGTATCTGGTGTAGAATACAAAATCAGTGAGAGAGCATATTGTAAAATATCCTTTTAGGTTTATTCTTTCACAAATGTTGCTAAATATTGTAGGAATGGGTTTTGTTGTAATAGTTAGGCTCTTGCGCGAGGTTTTGATTAAGAGGTCTTGTATGTCGAGTCAGTAAGGAGAATCAGGGCACTCAGAATGTGACTGCGTCTCCATCCGGAGACAAGCTTATGAATTTGCCCGCGTTTCCACACATTGAATTTCATGATCGGGCTACGGTCATTGACTCTCTACACACACCCGGCTTGTGCCATTATGGCGGGGCTTTACAACCTTTCCTTTGAATCCGCAGGTGCAACTAGCGGTACTGCTGCATTTCCCCAAAGTATTTCTTAACGGTGAAGGTGTTTTTTAATGGGTACTGTTATGGTTTGGCGACCACCACACTTGGCAGAACTTTCCCCTTTGTTCTTTGTAGATGAGGTTTCCCCCTCTACTTGGAAAAAGAAGCACTCAGAACATGGTTGATGGATTTGGAGTGGGTCTTTAGGAGTATGTCGTAACAATCCGGTTTTTATTGGGCGGGGCAGCGCTGGCGAAGTTCCTGACCAAGCATTTAAAGGTGTAAGAAGGAAAATAATAAAATGGATTAAATTAGAGCATTGCGTTTAACAGAACTTTTTATTTCAAAATACCTCTACGCCTAACTTAAAGGAAATGGTAGAATCACAACGTAAAAGGTTAATCTTATTCTTAATTTAATTATTTTCTCACATAAGCCGTTTCTAGCCAGTTGTTCTACCACTGAGTCACCATGACAACATGCCAGGACGGAACTAAATTCCTCAAACATGTAGCCCTGGCAGCAACCAGCTAGAGACCGCGAGATCCATGGTTCAAATGCGGCTATGGCATTGGTTAGTAAGGCGACACGACAGCACCACCCCCTCCCGACGTGTACCAAGTCACAAAACCTCCATACTAACATAACTGAATTTTCGACCAAGTGCAACGAAGCCTAGAGTTAATCAGATAAAAAAAAAAATTACAGCCAAACCTTACGGAATTGATACTAATAACCAGTAGGGTGACAATATAACGAATGGTGAACTTAGTAATTCTTAAATGAACACGCAAGTTTACGTTTTAAAAACGTATGACAGACATAATAACAGCCATCACAAAGTGGTGTTGTCGAACTGGAATGCCGACAAGTTTAGTTCCAATCATATAGTTTTATTTAGTTTTTACTTTCTCTACACGTACTATGGACAATATAGCGTATAAAGTCTTGTGAGTGTAACACATCAGATTTTTTTTTGGATTCAGGGGGACCCAAAACATGTTTTCCGGCGAAATCTCGGTATAGCATTTTTGGGTGAAATGCAATACCTTCTCAATACACTATACATAGTACGTGTAGAGAAAGTAATAACTTGTTACCTTGGCTTTTTGTGTAATGATTATTGTTTATCATTGCAGAAAAATTACTCATTATAATATAATTGAATGAGGGATACGCCTTCTCTGTTATTATTATCATTATTATTATTATTATTATTATTATTATTATTATTATTATTATTATTATTATTAAAATTATGGGGGTGCTAGCAAAGCTGGTTACAATGATACAAAAAGCATTTATAAGATCCTTTTACGGATTAAAAAGCTAAATTAAGGTATATGCACCCCATGATTATTTCACAGAACCAATAATAAATTATGGCTAAAACGTTCAATGTTTAAAAACAATTGTTTTAATTAATGCAATTACTCTGAAAGGAATGAAACTCCTGGAATTTTCTACTGTACATACTCTTATTTATTTCTTAACGTTTATATTATTTTTGTCCTGTATTTCTTTTTACTTTTGTCTTTTATTTAATGGATATTAATACATTACATCAGGGGATTATATACAATTATACTTCCTTACTCACCAAGCCACGTGGCTCAGGCGTTTCGTCTGAAACTGGCATTCATAGGATCGTGGGATCAGTTCCCGCGGCCGACCTCTCTGAGCCAAGGATTTTTCGGGGGTTTCCCAGGTCACTAGGCGAACTTCTGAGAGGATGCTTCACTCTTCCGAAATTCCTGTCCTTTCATTTCATCTTCATTTCATCCCAACTGTACTCTTTTAGTGTTGTAAGTGTCAACGAGGACTGCGGAAGGCGTCATTTCTTGGAGATAACTACGGTCTGAAAATACAGCTCTCGGCGACGGGTTGGCATAGATGGACGTCTGCAGACTCAGGTGATCTGTCCAATTTTGAGCAACGGACTCCTGGCGCTCCCCGAATCGAGATGCAGAACTGCCTGTAAACTGTTAGGGTCTGTCCACGATGGCTTTCTCCCTGTCCGGATGTCGGCCGCACTCTGAAGTTACACTCAACTCATCCTTCTTCAGGGGTCTAACGAACAGTAAGCCCAACCTCCGTAAGGTTCACAAACTTCCCTATTCCCTCCAGAGTATAATTTTGGGCACATAAAAATTCCCACTTCCTCGTTGGGGATCGAACCCGGGACCCTTTGCAGACAAGTACTCAGCCAACTAAAATAAAGGACCAGCTATTTAGCATAACTAAAGCACTGTAAATCCTAGCATTCTCTCTCTATATCCAAACGATATAATGCTAGTGCAATGCTGAAATAGAACTATTGTAAACAGTACATGCATGTTTAGAAGCTATTACTTGAATGTGTATGCTAGTAATTCGTGCCAAAAGCTTGTATTTAGTTCCAGTTAAAACACCACGAAGAAAGTAATTAAAGCTTGTACTGCCATTCATTGCAATAATAGCCATGAGTTGCAATTGCTTTAAATGTTTTCAAACAATTGTCTGCTACAGGTAAAACACATATGGAATGTGTCACGCCTTTAAAACATCCAGATTGTGTTACAAATGATCGCTATGTGACAGTGAAATAAACTAAATTAGTAGTATGCCACTTTATCAGACCTAAATCTAATACTGGAGTCGTTTCTTAAAGAGTTTCAGTAATTTTGATATACGAGGGTTGAATGAGAAGCAATGCCTCCACCTTCGTTAATTGGGTTCCGATGAGAATATTTTAATAAATCTAAATCAGAAATAATCCTTAGAATGTGATCTTTATTTACCAATATTCACTTTTCCACATAATTACCACGCAACTGGATACATTTCTGCCAACGATGAACAAGTTTTCTGAAGTCGTCACGGAAGAAGTCGCCAGTTTCCGCAACCACAATGTCACAGTTCTCTCAACGTCTTCATCAGAAGCACAATGATGTCCCGGCAGATCATCTTTCAGTATCGGGAACAGATGGAAGTCAGACGGTGCTAAATCTGGACTGTATGGAGGATGCCGTACGGTGGTGAGATTCAGTCTCTGAAGTTCTGCTGTGGTGGCTCGTCAGGTGTGTGGTTTGGCATTGCCATGTTGCAGGAAAGTTTTCCATTTTCCTTCGGACTCTTGTTAGCCGTCGTTTCAGAGTTCGCAGCGTTGTGATGTAACGCTCTGAATTTATGTTGTTCAACGTTCAAGAAAATCAACATGGATAACTCCATCTATGGCCATGATTCTTCCAGCTGAGAGCTGCGTCTTGAATTTCTTTTTCTGGGGTGAGTCTTTGTGTCGATTTTCCATAGACTGACATTTCAAGTCTGTACGCTTTCACTTCAACGGTCAGCATCCGGGGTACCCATCGTGCACAGATCTTCCGATAGCCAAGCAAAGCAATAAATGTGAAATGCCGATTGTGCTTGCAATTTCTCTCTGAGTGATACAACGCTCGCCCTGAATCAATCTGTCAACATTTTGCTTGTGAAACTCGGTGGTTGGTGTCACAGGACGTCCAGCTCTTTGTTTGTCATGCAAATCAGATGTTTCCACCTCAACATCTTTTAACTAACTCGCCCAACCACGCACAGAACTCACATCAACAAAAACACTTTCATTCTCTGATGAATCTCCTTAAGGGTGAGACCTTCTGCTGTCAAGAATTCAATAACTGCACGTTGCTTAAATCGCATTGATCGACCGTCTGCGCAGGGTTCCACACTTTCTTTAATGCTAAGACTTCCCGCCAACTTAAACTGTAGAGAAGAGGCTACGGAATAAGCCAGTACCTACCGCAAACCAATGCTGCCATCTGTTGAAGAGTTACGACGGTAGAAGCATTACTTTTCATTCAACCCTCGTACTTAGTTTCGGTATTCCTATTATTCTGGATGACGTTAAGGGTGATCAACTCAAACGTTGGTTGGAATCTGGAGATAAATGGCAGAGATCACAATGCGACTATGGCAATTAAACAGGACGATATCGTATTAATTTTCCAGTGTCTTCACGTGATGAAGGTGAAGATACACAATATCCAGACATGGAAAGCAGCGAGGAAGAATCCTGGTTGGAGAAGAAAATCTATTCCCCCCATCGTGAATCGATCCCTAGGCCTCCGTGCCAGAGGCAGACTATTACTGCTCTACGGGAACGAGTCCGTATGCTCTTAGGAGCTATATCAACTGTGAATTCGAATATGAGTATTGGGGTCTTTAAGCTTTGAAGAAAGAGAATAAAAAGTCTGATTTGTTTCATTCATATGACTTTCTGTACCCGTTCTGCAAACAAGGTGTTCTTACAAAAGATATTCTTTTATCTACATCATGCTAATCGAGATACGTATTAACAAAAATGCCTTTATTAGTTAATTCTCTGATTGAAGGGAAATATAGCTAAAGGGATAGCCATATCTATTAAAAGTTCGTCGCTTTTAAAAGATGCAATTGGAGCTCAGTTCGCTTTGCAAGGCCAGTAGTAAACAAACGTGAAATGAAAGGAGAAAACGTTACACCGTTTATATGTGAAACAAATAACAAGGAAAATCTTGGAAACAGCCAATTGTACAACAAAAATGCATATGATATATACATTTTTTTCTAGCAAATTTATGTACATTTCTTACGGTTTACTAATTCACTAGTTCATTCAGAATTTACTGAATATTGATAACTGGTAAAGCGCAACATATAGATAAAAACTTACTACCCAAAAATATAGATCTTGTTAAAACACATTATTTATGTCGTATATATTTTTGTGAGGTTTTCCATTTTTGAGATAATCCTTATTATTGGTTTCAGATTTAAAATTCTTAAACTTTTCACACATGGAAATTTGTCAACTCCTGGCAAAGCAAAGAAACGGATTTCATCCAAATGGCAACCAGGTATTAAATGATTTTACTGTTTCTTTAGCCTACTGTATTTCTTTATTTCCCTTGTACTTATAAGGAACTAAATGATAAAACAATTTCTGCTAATGTTTATTTCGATTAGCATGAAGTAGATGAAATAATATGTAGAGAAAAACACTTTTGGGATCTCCTGAAACAAATTCGGCATTTTCAGATAAAGGGTGCGCACACGTGTGTGTGTGTCCATGTGTTAGTTTTATGTTGGTCTCTGAACAGCATAACTAAAAAAAATCTGATGTGTTACACTCACATGACTTTCTCTAGCCGTTCTACAAACTTCTTACATAAGACTATTCTTCTTTCTTCACCTTGTTAATTGAGGTATTCAGCACAATGTTATTACTTATTTCCTTATAAGTAGGAAGAAAATAAGGGAATACACCAGACTAAATCGACAGTCAAATGTTTTAAAAACCGTCGTTATGCGATTGTCATTACAAATCGCTTCTTTTCTTGGCAAGGAGTAGAAAAAAGAAAAACGGACACTCCCGCCTGAGAAAAGTAGAAGTACTTCACAACTGAAACTAATAACACTGAATACCTTGAAAACGGTAAGCTCCACGAAAAAAAAAATGTACATGACGTAAGTTGTGTATTTTAACAAGGCCTAAATTTTTTGTATAGTAAGTTTTTGTCTATCTCTTACGTTTTACTAGTTATGCCATATTAAGCAAAATTCATCCAAAAAAAAAACAGGTGTTTAGAAGCTATTCCCAGAAAATTCAAGATATACATTTTATTTGTCAGGTAAATATCTTTAATATACGATATTTTAATAAAAATCGTTAAAGCCATTTTTAAGAAAATAAAACTTTTCGAAAAAATTTCCATGTAAAGGGTAGTTTGGGGTGGGGGGATTTTTCTCAAAATCTTCGTGTCGCATCCCTGGAAGATACTGTACTTAAATACCAAGTTTGGTATTTTAGCTACTTTTCGTTTCTGAGTTATCGTGTTCACAGACACACGAACACACACACACACGGACCTTTTTCTGGAAATGCTTTTTTTGGATTCAGGGGGTCCTAAAACATGTATTTCCGGTGATATCTTGACAACGAATTTTTGGGTGGAATGCAATACTTCTCTATCCCTATGTACGTTGAATACCAAACTTCAGAAGTAAATTCAACATCTTCAAAGAATGTGTGACTCGAAAATAACCTAAGAAACTTTCCCCAATACGAACTACCTTTAAATGGAACATTTTTCGAAAATATTGGTAAACGAAGTAGTGGCTCTAACAATTTTGATTAAAATGCCACATGTTTAAGATATTTTATAGCAAAAGGACGGTCGGGCGATTGGATGGATGGATGTTGAAATGTTCAACTGTCAAGGTAAGCTATGTTGTCAGTTGCACTTTTATGAAGGCTTTTATATTGGATCTAAAAATAAATGTTTCTGGTCCAAATACTCACGAAGACACATGTTGCAAAGTCAGTCTGAAAAATAAGAGTTTTATTACGGCACACATTGACTACAGCAGCGAATCATTGACTTGAAACAAAAAGTATCCAATACTCGGGTCTCAAACAACACTCAAGTGTATTTTTATAAGATCGCTTCCTCCCTGACCTAGGATTGGTTCATTTAGCCGCTGTAGAAATAAGAAAATAAATACCCTTACTAGAGCAATAAAGAGCTCTTGTCCTCACCACAGAAGAAACGCCAGAGAAAGCAGAGCGGTACCCGGTAGTCAACAAAAACGTATTACATATGTCTTCAGCAAGAAAGCAGAGAGATACCCGGTAGTCAACAAAAACGTATTACATATGTCTTCAGCAAGAAAATTTAATTTGCTTGTTTTGCCAATTTCACTAGCTTCTTTAACTTAAGCGTGTTCTAAAAGTCCCGTATACTTGCTGCTACAACTATATTAAAATTATCTTAAAAGATTAATGTGCTACATTCATATCTCTTTCTCTTGCTGTTCCACAAACAACCTTCCCTATTAAAGAATATTTTTTTGGCTAGTCATACTAATCGATATAAACGTTAGCAGAAATGGTCTTATTACTTCCTTGTAAGTAGAAAGAAAATAAGAGAATACACAACAATAAAGCGATTATCATATATTTTAAAATCTATCGCTGTTTGAAACAACTGAAATTCGCTTTGCACTGCCAGGAGAAAAACAGAGAAATGAAACGAAAGAGGAGCTCTTATTCGAAAAACACTTAAGTAGCTTAAAACTGAAATTAATACAAAGCGAAAGCGGTAAAAATGTATATGACATAAATTGCATGTTCTAAGGATATTTAAATGTATGTGCAGGAAGTTTTTGTCTATGTATTATGGTTTACTAGTTAAGAAAAATTCACCCAGAATGAAGAGGTCTTTAGAGACTAGTCCCATAATAGTTAAGATATACAGTTTATTTGTGATGTAAATCTCTTTAATATACGGTATTTTAACCAAAATCCTTACAGCCATTTTTAAGAAGAACTAAATTTTCAATAAAATTTCCATGTCAAGGTGGTTTGGGATCGGAATTATCTTAAAAATCTTGGTGTCGGAAACTTAAAAATCAAGTTTGGTATTTAACGGTCTTTTTGTTTTTGTACTATGTTGTCCATGTCTTACATACATATATACACACGCGCGCGAGCGCCCGAAATTTTTTTAAAATGCTTTTCTTTTGGTTTTAGGGTATCTCAAAACGTATAATTTCGGTGAAATGTTGTTACCCAATGCTTGGGTGGTTAAAATCTCTTCTGTACGTATACATAGCACTTGTAGGGAAAACAATAATCTGATGTGTTACTTTCTCTAAACTTTTGCTACAAAAATTAATTTCTCTCTGATCAAGCTAACTGAGCTAAACTTTATATAAATTGCTTTATTACTAGCTCCTTGTAAGTAGACGGGAAATGAGGGAGTACATTAGACTAAAGCAATAGTCAAATCTTTAAAAAGATGGTAGCTATGTGAACAATTGAAGTTCACTTCGTTTGGGAAAGCTTAAGTAACTTAAAACACAAATAAATAACAAAATGTATGTATTTTGAATGTACAAAAATGTACATGACATAAATCTTGTGTTTTAACGATATTTACATTTTTTGTGCAGGAACTTTTCGTTTATCTCTTACGGTTTATCATTTATTCAAAAGTCGTTCAGAATGAAGTGGTCTTCAGAGGCTACTCACAGAAATTTTAAGATATAAATGTTTTTGTCATGTAAATATCTTTAATACCTGGGTATTTTAATCAAAGTCGTTATGGCCTTTTTGAGATAAACACATTTTTACTTTCTCTATACGTGTTATGTACATAGTGTATAGAGAAGGTATTGCACTCCACCAAAAAACGATAACTCAAAAACGAAAAGTCGGTAAAATACCAAACTTGGTGCTTAAGTTTAGTATATTCCAGGGATGCAACACGAAAATTTTGAGAAAAATCCCCCCACCCACAACTACCCTGTACATAGAACATTTTTCAAAACTCTTTATTTTCTAAAAAATGGCTCTAACGATTTTGATTAAAATATCGTATATTAAAGATATTTACCTGACAAATAAAATATATATTTTGAATTTTCTGGGAATAGCCTCTGGGTCAATTTTACAGAATTTTGCATAATTGCTAAACCGTAAGAGATGGTCAAAAGCTTATCACAAAACAAATGTAGAGCACCTTAAAACACACAATTTATGTTATATACATTTTTTTTTCTTGGAGTTCATTGTTTTTGAGATATTCCTTCTTTTTGGCTTCAGCTATAAAAACTTATTCTTTTCTCATACAGGACTTTGTGAACTCGTGTCCATACAAACAAAGGAACTTCATTCGCAGAGCAACCAGCTTTTGACTATCACTTGAACCTATGGTACCCCCTTATTTCGCTTCTACTAACAAAGAAGCAAGTAATGACTATTTCTGCTAATTTTTGCTCCATTAGATGAAGTAAATAGAATAATTTGTTGCAGTGATATAGAGAAAGTCATGTGAATGTAACACATCAGATTTTTCAAAAAATGTTCAATGCAAAGGGTATTCTGTAATAGGGGGATGTTGTTGAAAATCTTTAAGTGGTATTCTTGGAAGATACTAATTATAACCATGTTTCGTTTATAATTTTTTTTTTTTTCGTTTTTGAGTTATGTTGTTTACAGGCGCGCCCCTGCACACACACACGCGCTGAGCTTCTTCTAAAATACCTTTTTTGGATTTAAGGGACTTTAAAACTTATATTTCTGGTTAAAACACGACTTCGAATTCTTGGGTGGTATATGAAAGTAAAAACTGATTAGGGGAGCTAATCCTAGGGAGCATATATTTCTTTTGTCCTACACATTACACAATTTTACGTTAAGACGTCATTATTGTATTGGAAAGGCTTTACCATGGATATGCTTTAGTTTATTTAGCACATATGTAAATAAAACGTGTATAGTAGCTGGAGAAGAGAATACACTAACCTAACGCGATAGTCAAATCTTTTAAGAACTATCACTATGTGAAACAGTTGAAACGAGTAATAAGACCACTTCTGCTAATGTTTAATCGATTAACATGAATCATAAAACAGAATAATCTTTTGAAAGAATAGTTTGTTTGCAGAATAGATACAGAAAGTCATTTGAATATAATGTATCAGATTTTCCTTTACATTTTGAGGCGTGTGTAACATTTTGATTATGCAACATATTTTAATATTAAAATTTATGAAATAACTACTTCAAAATATCAGCTTTTGTGAAAATGTGTTTTAAAATATATTCATTCTTTGATATTTGCGTATTTGTTTCGAAAAACATTTGCATTTAGCTGCAGCAGAAAGAACATTTGAAACGCACTGAATAAGGAATTCATATCTGCTGCTGATTAGAAAAAGATCATAACCATTAAGATTACGATTGTTCAAAATATTTTAGGAGTACATTTGTTCTCAGTCATTAAAACTAAGCTACAGTGTAGGCAATTTGTAGCACCAAAGGAACTGTAACCGAGAGAGTAAATAAGATTCTGAGGCGTTAATTATACATCAAAGAGGACGTAAGAGATGGTAGTTACGGTGTCTGTAATTGCACTTTCTTATAATTATTTCCTTTTCTTGTTTCCTTCATACTCTTCTATATTTAAACTTCATTATCTGTAAGAATGCATCCTCAGAAATAAGAGTATAAAGCTCTCTTAGCTTCTAAACATCTTTTTCTATAAATTTGTTGGGCATCTTCATAGCTTCTATTTTCCAAGATATTAAGGTAGATGGTTTATTTAAAAGCCAATTACGAATTAACATGCCTATATTCACACTTCCTCAACTTGTCTTCTGGCGTTCCTGAAAAAAAATATGATAACACTGCTCCTATTAGAAATCAAAAACATATTTACATTTCTATCTTACACAGCTTCATTGCCTCAACATTTGGTTTCAAATAAAATCTTTAATTCAGTGCTGCAAATAATTCATTTGGCGTTTCATCTCGCAGACAGTTGGCAGCTTGCACGCCACTGGGAGCTAACACTTCAGTCACTCACGACTCACTACACATGGCTTGATATTATTTCTCCTTTTATAGCTAGAAAATGACGTCACAGAACTTTTTGAATACTTGTAGCAGACGAAACTTTGAGAGAGTCGAGATATCTCGCGTTCCAAAGTCTCTGTTTACCGGCGCTCCGCACGTCCTTATTTACCAAGGCTTATAGTCCCGCCAACTTAAATATCAAAGCGAGTATGAGAACCAATTCACTCGTGCCGAGGTTCTGAGGAGGTTTCGATCTCTTCAGTGGCTCTGGTACATGCACTGCGGATCCCGAGCATCAGTGGAACTTCTGACGTTAATAGAAGAACGTTGGGCAGAACATCTGAGCCCCACTTATAAGGGAGTCGTTCGGATTGGGTTGGACTTGGAGGGATATTGGATATTGGGTATGTCTGGGCAGTAATGCGTTAATGGGGTTGTGAGACGTATCAATGTCCCTGTGAGTGAGGTGACTGTCTGTCTGCGTGTCTGAGTATGTGTGTGTTTGTGTGCTTTTGGACAGCATACGTCAAAACCGGGAAGCCCGTTAAATACCAAACATAGTATTCAAGTTTAAAATCTCCCAAGGATACGACATGGAGCTTTTTAAGAATATCCTCCCCCATACCAAACTACTGTTTACATAGAACGTTTTTTGAAAATTGCGTTCTCAAAATTATCCCTAATAAATTTGAGTAAAAGTTCCTATATTAAAATATTTACATGACGAATAAAATGATTATCTTGAATTTTCTGAAAATAGCCTCTGAAGACCTATTTATCTTGGATGAGTTGTAAAACTCGTAAACCATAAGAGATACACAAATCCGTACTACACAAAAATTGTAGATTTCATTAAAACACAAAGCTTATGTCATATACATTTTTTTGTAGAGTTAACTGTTTTCGAGATATTCCTTTTTATTGGTTCCAATGTTAAAGTACTTAACATTTTCTAAGCTGGAAGTCATTTTCTTTTCATCTCTTTTGTATTACTCCCTGGAATGCAAAAGAGAATCTAATTTCAATTGTTTCATGTAGCTTCCCATTTCTAGCTTTTAAAAGATCTACTAACGCTTTAGCCTGGTGCATTTCCTTATTTCGCTTCTACTTACAAGCAAGTAATAAGAACATATCTGTAAATGTTTTATTCTGGGGCCACAAAGCATGTATTTGCGGTGAAATATCGATATCAAATCTTCCAGTTGAATACAACATTATCCCTACGTGGTAGACAATGTACTAATTAAAACAAATATATATGTATTAACAATTTAGGCTGGAGTTTAGCAAAATATATAAACTCTAATTTAGACATCCCGTTTATCTATATTCCTCCTTTGTTAACTTCTTTATCAAATTTCTCAATTGGGCTATTTATAGTTAGGAAACAAATGTATCTACTGTCTAGAGGCAGATTTTTTCTTTTACTACACGTAGTATGCACATAGTGTATAGAGAAGATATTGTATACCCCTTAAAACAAGACTTCACCGGAAATATAAGTTTTGAGACGTCTCCTGAGACTTGGTATTTAAGTATATCCCAAAAATGCAACAGCCAGATGTTGAAGAAAATTCTCCCATCCCAAATTACCCTTTAAATGATCATTTAAATAACTTCAAAACTGATTCTATTTTGGTTAAAATACCGTATAGTAAAGGTTTTTACTTGGCAAATAAAATATATTTATCTTGAATTTTATGAGAATATTTTCTTAAGTCCTTCTCATTCTGGATGAATTTTACATAATTGGTAAACCATATGTGATATATATATATATATATATATATATATATATAATTTGGAAGCATTTATATATATATATAATTTGGAAGCATTTATATATATATATATATATATATATATATATATATATAAATGCTTCCAAATTATATAGATGATGCTAAGATACAATGTACCTCATATACATTTTTTTCTAGAGTTAACTGTTTGAGAGATATTCTTTGTTATTGTTTTCAATTTTAAGTAACTTAAACTTTTCTCAAACGGGACGTCATCTTTCTTTTCGTATCTCTTTTGTTTTACTCTTGGCCGTACAAAGCGAATACCTAATTTCAATTGTTTCACAAAGGGATCGGCTTTTTAAAACATTTGACTGTTGCTTTAGCCTAGTGTACTACCTTATTTCACTTATATTTAGAAGGAACTGATACAACAATATCTACTAATGTGTATCTCGATTACCACGATATAGATAAAGTAATAATATTTTACAACAATAGTTTGTATACAAAGTCCTGTAAATTGAGCTCATTTTTCATAGAAATGACACATGCAATTGTTTATGTGATGCACGAGGAGTATTCAAAGCAGGTTTTTAATGTTATGAGTGTCCCAGCTCAGATATATATCTAGCCAGTGAATTTTAATATTCATGCAGATCATCATGAGATTTATGGGAAAGGTGTTTCATGCAAACATCCCGTGATGAATTGATTTTCGAGCTCCTATAAACAAGGCAAATCATCGAAATTTATAGCGCAATACAAGTCATTCTTTCCATATTAATGCAATCATTGATATAAATAGTATTATCTAATAAGAGGTAGATATGCAACAGAGTCATTCAACAATTTAAAGATGAACGTAAAACTTTTGTCCCATGTGAGATAAATCAAAAGCGCAGCGCGGCGGTAGCTGAAGCAATGATAAACGTGCTTCGCAAGAACGATACCATTTGCAATAATGATTTATAGCCCTTACGTTAAACAAAACCTGAACATGGCCAGCCGTTGAATTTATCAGCGATGGAAATGCTATGAATATTTTATCGATGCTACCGTGTGGTAATGCATAATGTCGTCATGTCAGCCCAAATTGCCTCTGAAGATGCAGTTCCTTGTAGTGGTAGATCACGATACTATAGCGTGCGCGTAATTTATTACTTCCGATGTTCCCAAAGGAGCTACTTTATCTCATGTACATTAAAAGGCTGATAAACTTACGACGGTGCGCCTCCTCGAAGAATATAGGTTTCTAGATTCATGACTCTCCTTATGTTAGATTTACACATACCAGAATTTACCTGCATACCAGGTGTCCAGCCTGCCCCGTACTTGATGGCACAGTTATCGCAGTTCTGAATTCCGGAGCGCATTCAGTTACGAATACTCAGAACAGTCAGCGGTGTAAAGAGAGAGTATTGGGAAGGGATATGCAGCGTAAACAAGCTCATGTTAAACTATAATCTGTTCTAAAAGTAGCTTATTACATGTATTGACATTATATGCATCGTTCTAATTCATAAACTAATACAATAAAACAAATATTTCATAATACAATTAGTAAATAAAACGCCTCATACTTTTAGAAATAAAACATTCAGCTTGATACAAAACATTCAGGACAACAATGTTTAGAGCTTTGAAAAGACAGTGAACTAAATTAACTAAATCCACAATTAAATCCAGAATTACAAAACACTACTTTACTTTATTAAAAGAAAAATTTCTCCTCCTATCACTCGAGATCTGTTTGAAATCATCCATAAGTTTGCTAAATATCAAACACCTATCCTTCCGTATTTTCGACATTTTTCAATCTGCGCTCTCTTTCAGTGTTCACTGGTTTATGTACTAGTTGCCGGTCCCCATGGTCGCGCTCGCTAAAGTTCCCAGCTTTGATGCTTTGTGGCCCAGGGAACCGTCGGTTCGAGTCCCGCCTCAGGCATAGGTGTTTGAATTATATATATATATATATATATATATATATATATATATATATATATATATATGTCTGTGTATCTATATGTAAAAGGAAAACAACAGAAACGTAGGGATAAATATAAAACAGGAAAGAAGGTAAAATAATTATAAAAAAATAGCAGGAATTGAAGGAGGCCAGGCATAAAGCAACACTTTCGAAATGGACTGTAGAGACAACGCCATACTCCATCACGTCATAGGTATGCTCTTTGCGCACGGAAAGTCAATCCGGCAATTTCGTGACTCCGGACAGAGGTATTTGCTCTTCATGTTGGATTACAGTAGAGGAGGTAAGGAAGGCCAGGAAAACGCATTGGTACCCTCCGGTAAAGGTGGCTAGTTACATTCAGAAATGATAACCCTGCCCCATTCCTCTGCCAAGGCGTTGAGACTTTAAGGTTTGTGATTATGAGGTTTGCGGCTAGAACCCAACCCTCGCATTTGACACATATGGCTTATACTAACAAGAAACTAAACTGCCTACATACACTAAAGGAAACAGCGAGTTTACTATGTTACCTCTCGCCCATAGTGAAGGGTTGTCTTATGTTTGCTAATGATTATTGCCCAGTGATAGAAGGAAGCGGTCTCGTTTGAAGGCCATCATATTTTAGAGAAAAGTATAATACTGTTAAGGCACTGGGATTTATTCTCCCTGTTGTTTCTTAGACATTTGCTATTTCCACACACACACACACAAACACACATTTATAAATGAAACACAATAATCAGTTCTATGTAAACATAAATTTCACTAAAATAAAACAAAACGTTCCACTGTTGATAAAATAAATAAATACAATTTTCTTACACTGGAATCAGTCACAGAAGCATAACTAGAACCAGTTTAACTAATAATAGACATTAAAAACAAATGCTTTCCATGTACATAGCTTACTTTAAAAGGTGCATATAGTGTATATTTTGTTAGTGTATGACGTGATTCTGTTATTACTCAGCTCAAATAGTTTTGTATTTAGAAAAGCATCTCTAAAGGTCACATTATATGAGTGGTGCAAATTGGAAGTATCAGACATCATCATTTTGGACTTAGGTTCACTGCCCTAAATGATATCCTTTATTTCACACATAGTTGTACATAAAAGTGTTTTATGCAGAACACTATCGAATTTCGTCTTCATTTTTATAGTAACTGAATCTGGTGGCATTTCTTTCACTGTCTGTAATAATTTGTCTACTATGCAAAGCGCTTCGGACATTTTTAAATTTGCACATTCAAGCATGGTTATTATTTTAAATAAGTCTGCAAGGTTATTTGTGATGTACCTATACTAGAGATTTCTTTAGTTCTTCAGATATTAGTGATTTTGATATGTCCACGATAGTATAAACGAATTTAGTTCTAATTATTTTATTATGGCAACTTGCAGAGCATGTTGGTATTACTCAACGGACACTTCTGAAAAAGCTGTCAATGTAAATTGAGCAACGTTTCTCTAATTACAACTGGTTTATAAGGCGACACGACTATACCACCCCTCCCCGACGTGTGCAACGTCACAAAACCTCCATGCAAACATAACGTATCACATACAACCGGCACCGAAGCCTTAGTTATAAAGGTTATAGAACTCAATGGGCTATTTCAGTTTACTACGGTAAGTGGGGAATGGCTGATCGAGCTTCGTTTTACCCCTCTTGGCTATCAGTGGAGACGGTGTACGGCCCCTCTTGCTGAAAGCAGTAAAACGAAGGTAGTCAGGCTAGTTCTCCACCAGCCAGTTTTACGAAGAGAGTCCGGAAAGCAAGTACCATTTTGTTCTAACGTCGTCGCAAAGTCAGTGTCGTAGTTCCGCGCATGCACACTCGTCTGTCTCTTTGGTTTATTGTCTGTCCACTAACGCCACTATAGCCGGATCGTGTTGAATTTACATTTGCTACATTTCATAATATATTTTTTGAACGCATAGAATGTTAAACCAGCTGAAATTGACCGCCAACTTGTAGAGTATTACGGTGTAATAACAGATAGAATGATGAGAAAGTGGGTTAGGCAGTTCAATGATGAACGATTCAATATTCTGTTATCCCGATGATTCGGTTGAACAAGTGAATGAGGCAATTCCTGAAAACACTCGGTTCACAGTAAGAATGCTCAGTGATATATTCCCACAAAACACGGTATTCAGCAGTGCCTGTCTATACTTCACAGCTTTCTTTGAAGAGGTTTTACAAGTTGAAAAATGCCTGAACAATGCTGGTAACTCTGTCGAAAAATAGGTTATGATATTTCACGTGCAAATAAATATTGTTGTGAATACAAATATTTTATGCCCGTATTTCCAAATCGGTACCGTTTTTGAGTAATGTTATTCACAGACATACTTCATAGGAAATACGTACGCTCACATATGCACATTTTCAAAAAAAAAAAAGTTTTTTTGTTGTTTGTTTTTTGGAGTCAGCGGTCGAAAATATGTATTTTCGCTGAAATCTCAGTATTGAATTGTTAGATAGAATGGCATTTGCACGTGGTAGAAAAAGTAAAATTTGTCGAAAATTATAAAATAAAAGCGCAGTTCTAAACTAAGAATGTTTAGATTAGGAACAAGGACAAGATACAGGCTTGAAACATCCTGTAACGAGACCTAACCTAGATGTGGAGGTTATTATTTAGATCATGTGATATGAAAATATGGTTTTTAACAACAATAAAAATACATCAACAAAACGCCTCTTGGCCAGTACGGATTTAGGCAAACACCCAGAAACAAAGCCGCGTATCTAGCCCACGTTCCTAGACCTAGTACAGATAGCTAGGAGGAACTGAGTCTTGTGATTTAGCAGTGTTTTTGTAGTGCAAGCTGCATAGTGTTTAGTGGTTAACTAATATTAAGGGATTCATTGTCTTAAAAGCCCGCGCTTAAGAACCTATTTGTTTATTCTTATGGTATGCAATAAACTGTAACAGGCAATGAATGAAAGGAAATGATTGAGGAGATAAGCTGGAATACAAACGCCGCTAATACTATCTATAAAAGACAGTTTTATGTTAGTGGTATTGAGGATGGAGACAAGAAACTGGTAAAGACAACAACGATTTTTAATGAATTTAAACAAATTATTATTATGGTGACAAAATACATTAATTTTACTGTCTTTAAATCATAATACTAAATGAGACTTTGTGCATTTAATAGAAAGTTCTTGATCATATTTGTAGTAAGTTGTTGAGAGCTTCTGTTAGGATAATTACAAAATGAATAGGATAATAAGTACAAGATACTCGTGGTTAGAGGTAGTCTTTTAAGTAGGAAACTGCCCTTTTCCTCTTTTCCTGAAAGTTAGAACAGGATTGCTTTAGGAATAACATCTTGGGGACCAATAGCGGGATAGAAACGAAGCTATCGCAGCATGGTATATAGTTACAATGCAGTGTGTACGTAGTGTTACTAATAGTAGGAAAACGGAGCAATGGTTGTGTGGTAGGCTGTGATGTTTTAACTAGCAGTTGAAAGTCATTGAGGTTAGCTGAGCGGTAAATACAAATACTGCTGATTATTGGTACACAAAATTTTAATATTTCCAAAATTCATTTGCTGTTATGCAACAAATCATCAGCATCGTTGTTAACTTTATTTGGTCTCAAGATACAGGATAACAATCCTCAATAACATACATTCTTGGCGTCACAAATGTGAATCGTCTCCGATTGGCACGTAAACATTTCTTATACTTGTAAAAAGCTTGGCAACATGGTTCAGTTAGATAACGTAATAAACTACTATTTACAGGCAGCGCGTGAAGTCGTCAATACAGATCAGACAATACTCGGTCGCTACGTAACATGTATCCGCCATCGGTCCTGCTATCGGTCCCCAAGATGCTATTTCTACTGATAGCGAACAAGGAGAAACCCGTATGTTTCCATGACAATGCTTGTCAAGTGGTGTGAGTTGATTATCTGCGATTCACTCACTAGTGCTTCGTGCACTGCCTAATCTCAAAACGATGTAATTTTCAATGTTACACTAAAAATCTGATGTGTTGCATTCACATGACTTTCTCTAAATTTCTGTAAAACATTATTTTAATAAGGTTATTCCTTATTTTAAACTATCAAAAACTCAAAATAGTTATATGTACTTAGATATCAAATTATAAAATAAGCTGCCTGAACATATTAAGTTTCTAGATAAGAAAACTTTTAAGTTCACAGTATACGCATGGTTGGTTGCAAATCCTTTATATTCTACAAGAATTTATAGATTTTAAGACCTATAAATTAAATATGTAATTTTAATTGACAAAGTATGTAATCATTCAAGTTTTATATCAAACGATGTCGAATGCCTGTAAAGTGCTTTAAGACAGAAAGAAATAAAGACACACTAATCCTAATCAAGATAAACATTAGTAAAATTAAAATAAGAACTGAAGCTTTCCTGGCGACGTATTAATTAAAAATCTTCTCGGGCTTTTAGCCAGGTAAAAACTTGGTTTGACACCAACGTTACCTGGCTAGAAGCCCGAGAAGATTTTGAATTAGTAAAATTGTCTTATTACTTAGTTCCTTATAACTAGAATGCAAATAAAAGAAATACACTAGGTAAACCGACAACCAAATGTTTCCAAATGTTTCCAAATCCGTTTCTTAACGTCGCCAGGTTCTCGTATGAGAAAAACTTTAAGTATTATAAAACTTAAATCAATAACAAGGAATACCTCGAAGACGATCAACACCGCGAAATAAATTTATGCCATAACTTCTAGTTTTAACGATAACTATATTTTTGTATAACACATTTTTGTCTATCTTTTATGGTCTACCAATTATGCAAAATTCATTCAGAATGAAGAGTTCTTCGTAAGCTATTTCCTAAAATTCAAGATATATATTTTATTCGTGATGTAAATAGTATTAATAAGCGGTATTTTAATCAAAATCGTTAGAGCCATTTTTGAGAAAATAAACATTTTCGGAAAATGTTCAATGTTAAGGGTAGTTGCGAATGGGGGGATTTTCTTAAAAACCTTCGTGTCACATCCCTGGAAAATACTAAACTTAAATACCAAGACAGACACAAATAAACAGGGAGACACAACTTTTTGTAAAATGCTTATGTCGGCTTGAATACAATACCTCCTCTGTACACTATGTACTTAGAACGTGTAAAGAAAGCAAAATACCTAAAATAGTTTCAAAGCTGCGAAATCAAATTTCAGACTTGTTCAGGTATAAAAGCTTTAAGTCTATTCCTTCATCATCGTTTCGTAATAGTCTATATAATAGCGTCGCAGCATGCAATTAATTGAAATATGACTAATGAAACATCTAACGTTGCTACTTAAAATGAAACGTAATTCACACTAGTGTGTGTACTCGCATTAAAAAAATCTGATATATACAAAGCTGGTGACTACTTTGAAGAACAGTTAAACTTGGTAACATGCCTCTCTTCTGTATCAGTACATACATACATACATACATACATACATACATACATACATACATACATACATACATACATACATACATACATACATACATACATACATACATACATACATACATACATACATACATACATACATACATACATACATACATACATACATACATACATACATACATACATACATACATACATACATACATACATACATACATACATACATACATACATACATACATACATACATACATACATACATACATACATACATACATACATACATACATACATACATACATACATACATACATACATACATACATACATACATACATACATACATACATACATACATACATACATACATACATACATACATACATACATACATACATACATACATACATACATACATACATACATACATACATACATACATACATACATACATACATACATACATACATACATACATACATACATACATACATACATACATACATACATACATACATACATACATACATACATACATACATACATACATACATACATACATACATACATACATACATACATACATACATACATACATACATACATACATACATACATACATACATACATACATACATACATACATACATACATACATACATACATACATACATACATACATACATACATACATACATACATACATACATACATACATACATACATACATACATACATACATACATACATACATACATACATACATACATACATACATACATACATACATACATACATACATACATACATACATACATACATACATACATACATACATACATACATACATACATACATACATACATACATACATACATACATACATACATACATACATACATACATACATACATACATACATACATACATACATACATACATACATACATACATACATACATACATACATACATACATACATACATACATACATACATACATACATACATACATACATACATACATACATACATACATACATACATACATACATACATACATACATACATACATACATACATACATACATACATACATACATACATACATACATACATACATACATACATACATACATACATACATACATACATACATACATACATACATACATACATACATACATACATACATACATACATACATACATACATACATACATACATACATACATACATACACACACACACACACACATACATACATACATACATACATACATACATACATACATACATACATACATACATACATACATACACACACGCACACACATACACACACACGCACGCACGCACACATACATACATACAGCAGGTGGCCCGGGTTCGATCCCAAATGCCCGCCCATTCCACCAATTACTCCACCATCACCTCTCCAACCAACAATTTCACTTGCAGTTCATATCATCCATTTTCTCATGTTCATGCCTACTACAGGTCCTTCAGTCAGTGGTTTCGTGCCGTAGGCTTCCCAACATGCTTCTGGCCCCTAGGCATTGGCTTGTAAGTTTTAGAGAGTGTCAGTCCTACCATTAGGGGGAGGGCAAGCCGATTACGAAGCGAAACGAATTACAACAAATACTCCATTAAATATAAGTCCAATCTATCATTTAAAATTATGTTTGACTGACAGACATACACATTAAAACTCATAGAGGAACTATTATAACATTAGAGCGATCTTTCTTTCAGGAACAGATTAACCTTACTTCCTTAGTAAGTTCTTGAAAAGTTATCATAAATGATATTTTCTGGAGCGGCAGAAAATTTATGGGAGGAAAAAACAGCGCTGTAGGGAGATGACTAATGCCCAGAGTTCGATCCGAGTTAGGAATATAATTTTTATCAACCCTAGCTTTCATCAATGCTTCTATTTCTATGGCTAAGTGAGCTTTGTCAAGAAACTTCATCTTAAGGATAGCATGGGTTGAATGACTTTTACCTCAGACGATCGCAACCAATCGTTATGAGGTATGTTTGTTTTAACATAGTTATATTAGAATTAAATAAGCGAAAGTAAACTAAAAATGTTATTATAATCTTTTTTTTTTCCCTTCTTTAATTTACCTACTTTCTCATTTCACTTAATAGTGCCATGTAATATTATATAAACCTTTCAAAATATAAATAGAACTCGAACTTAACTGCTTTTTAATTGCATCGAATCAAAATAGATGTTGTCTGTGTATGGACAACATACGGTCTAACTGTATGGCAACGGGACAGGCACTCATTGTCAACACGTTCAAAAATCTGTCATTTCCTTGTAGAGAACACAAAGTTTTAAGAGGAGCAGCCAGGCCAGAAGTAAACACACACAAGTTATTTGAATATATGGGCGAGATTGGACGCGGATATTTTACCACAAGAGAAAGAAATGTAATTTCCAAAGAACTCAGATACAGTTTAAAGGCCTGAGTATTAAATGGTAAGAGAATTATTCGTATTAATATTAATAGGTTTAATCTTAATTATTTTTGTGATGGTATTTTTACTCTATTGGAATATATTCATCTTCAAAGATTACCGTCCAGATTCACTGCAATTCTAAGCAGCATATAAATATATAAAAATGTTTGGCAAAAACTAATTTAAGATGCTCAATCTGCGTTTTAAGCTCATTAGCTCTTGATGGTTTAGACAAACTTGTTTCTGTTTGTTTTATTAATAAAACAAATAAGTGGGTTATCAAAATAAACTGTTTATATTGTATTAAAGTATTCATTAATGGTTGGTACCAGAATTTGTTGGCAACTAAAATTAATATGAAAAAGCTGACTACCCCGGAAAATAAGAAGCAATGTGGTTCTTCATCGCACTGTACTTCCAACCTTAGTAAGCTTATGTTTCAAGTTTGACGATTTTATATTGTTTGGCATTTGTTTGACTGGTGTCAGCGATTTTGTAAACATTTATAAAACTGATCATCGTTATGTGGTACAATACTTTCATTTGAATGTTCTTAGTCTAACTAATACTAAAGCTGAGCTAGAATTAGTTTGGGAGAGTCTGCTCCTTCGTTTACAACAGTGAAATATTGGGTGGCAGAGTTTAAGCGTATGAGCTACCAAGGTGAACATCACAGGGGTTAGTAGTTCAGAAATTGAAAAAAAAAAATCCACAAAATGGTATTTGATGACCGTTGACTGAAAGTGCCCGAGCTAGCAAACATTGCAGAAATTTCAAAAAGTTCTGTACATCGCATACTGACTGAAAATTTGGATAAGAGAAAGTTGTGTGCAAGGTGGGTGCCACGTTTACACACAATCGAACAAAAACAGTATCGTGAGGATGTTTCAGTCCAATGATTGCCAATGTTCCCCTGCAATAAAGTTGAGTTTTTGAATCGATTCATAACAATTGATAAAACCTGGGTCCATCACTTCACACCTGAGGCGAAGGAACAATCAAAGCAGTGGATTGGAATGGGAGAATAGGCTCCAAAGAAAGCGAAAAAATTCCATCTGTAGCAAGATCATGGCGTTAGTTTTCTGGGACCACGCATAGTTCTCACTGTAAACATTGTATCGAAGCTATTGAACGTCGCTGGGAAAAGTGTATCGAGCTGAAAGGAAACTATGTAGAGAAATAAAAATGTTTTTCCCCAAAATGTTGTGCTTTCTTTGTTAGGTCGAGTACTTCTGGGACAGCCCTTTTATTACCACAAGAACTTTTAATTATTAACGCATAATGAACATTTCTTGTACAATACATTTTGGCAATTCATACCTATTTTATAACACGCAAGATTTCGAATAAATATAAACCTCCGAAAATAAACAAGAAGGAATAATTTAATTCCATCATGGAATGGATAACCATATACATTGCCGCTTAATGTGCTGTGATTAATTTGTTCTTAGTGGATATGGTAATAATTTCAGAAATTCAGTATACTTAATGTGCTTATGAAGATATGTGCCTAGCTTCTAGAACTATCAGAAGCTATGCGAAACATTCTAAGCATGGACAAAAAATCTTATGTGTTCCATTCAAATGAGTTTCTCTGCATCTCGGTATCAAATTTGTTAAAAAGTTTATTCATTTATCTGCACACGCTAAATAAGATAAACATTAGTTCAAATAGTCTTAATACACACATCTTTGTAAGTAGAAGGGAAATAAAGGAATACACTAGGCTAAAGCGTGTCAAATATTTTAAAAACGATTACCATGTGGTTGAAATCCATTTCTTTGCATTGCCAGAAGTTAAATAACTCCTGTAGGTGAAAATTTTAAGTATTTTAAAACTGAAACCAATAATAAGGAATGTCTCAAAAATGGCCAACTCACGAAAAAAGTATATGATAAAAATTGTGTGTTTTAACGAGATCTACATTTTTTCTACAGTAAGTTTTGTCTATCTCTTATACCAGT